>JNEY01000793.1:35688-50794 GCA_020875895.1 Aphelenchus avenae
GGGGGGGGGGTCACAACTGGATATCGGGGGCTGACCACCCGTACCGTACACCGTACCGTACTGGACCCCCCGCCCCCGTACCGTACACCGTACCCGTATTATACGGGTACGGCTACGGGCCGCAGTACGGTACGGATCCTGATCTCTAATCACAACTTTCGTAAATCGCTTTTTTTTCTCTAGTACGATTCCATTTAGAACTTTCTGCTCTCGTTTGATGCCATTGAGAGCTGCACTTGTGCGCGCGTTTGCTGAGCGACGACCTCGCGGACGACTTCATACTCCGATGCAAAGCTAAGCGGATGAGAAAGCTATGCTTCACTGCACTGAAACATTCGGTGGTAGGACAGCTGCCACCTCTATACGAATTTCGGCTGCGGGCGGCATCGAAAAACGAACTGCTCGAGCGATTCCATGCTATAAAGCCCAAGTTGGTTTCCACTAGACGCTAATCGCAGGCACGCGAACGCTCCAGCCAAGGTTACGCCTGAACTAACTTTTGAATGAAAACCTACCCTTAAATCCGAAATTTTCTGTAAGCCAAAATATGCTAGTTGTACAAAGATGACTCCTCTTTGTTTTGTGAATTCTGCATACTGAAATAAAGAACTCTCATCAAAGCGCCGAGCATTGTTGAACGCTCAAGTTGGCACTCAGTCCGCTCGAGATTAGCAATTGACTTGAACTAGCGGAAGTGGTGTCGCTCCGATTTCCAAGAGTATTTTGGTACAACGATGGCGATACAGCGGCGTCTTCTCGGGTCCGCAAAGGGATAAGGGGTCGCATGGCAACAAGTGGCCCCTAAGGGAGTGTCCATAAAACACGTCATATTATATTTATCTTAAGTTGACAAAAAGTTTCGGCATTTGATTAAAGTCGTTGGCCGAAGCCTTGCTTGCCGCCCGCCGGAATCAACCCTTGGTTCCCGCCGAAATGACTGCCTGAGCCGCGTCCGCCGAAGCCTTCGCTGCCGAAGCTCCCAGGCCGAGCGCCACCGAAGTTGTTGCCGCCGAATCCGCGTCCGCCAAACAGGTCATTTTTGTCGTTGCCTCCAAAGCCACGGTCGCTCCCGAATTGCCCGCGGCCGAAACTGTTGCCGCTGCCGAACCGCCCCTTCCCGAAGCCGTTGCCCTGGCCGACATGGCCGTTACCGAAGCGAACACCGTTTTCGCTGCCGTATCCGGAGTGCCTACGCGGCCGGATGGTTGTACCCTGAAACGTTGGTGCATTAAAGAGACGAAGAGATGCTGTGAGACTGGTCTTCCGTGCTCAATGCGTTCAGAGAGAAACTAGCAGTGGCAGTCGAATTGTGGTGCCCTGAAAGGCAAGGACGATTAAGGGAATGGGTAGGCTTCCGCAGCGGACCCTGTGCCGTCTTCCTTTCCGTTTCGTTCCCCGGTCCATACGACGGTATGGGACAGCCCAGGACGACGATGTAGGCTACGGAACCGTTCCCTCGTGTCCTTTCCGTTCCCTTCTAACCTATGTTGTGCCGTTTTTCGTTCATTTTTATTCAAAAAATCAGGTATCGTTTCGGTCGAAAACGTCCCGGAACGGTGCGGCTTTGCTGAAACACCGCTTTTTCTCATCCGTTCCCTTCGAGTTCCGTACAACGGCACGGAATAACCAGGTAATGGCCGTCGAAAAGCGGTAGGTCCAACTTACCGCTGCGTCTCCGTCGCCGATGCTTTCGACGCTGTTGTCATCAGCGCAGACGTAGGCAACCACAAGCATGAATCCGAACGCGAACCGATGGTTCATTGTGACGTGAATCACTAGTGTGGGTGTGCGAAGTAGTAGTAGCAGCAGAGCGAAGTGCTAGTTGACACTTGGCACTGAAGCTCCGTATTTATACCCAGTTGGATATTCCCGATCATCCCACGCAAATGTGCCTTTTAAGCTGATGAGTCGGTGTTTGTGCCAAATGCGCATTCACCGATTTCATTGTTATGCAGAGTGGAGGGTAGGTTTTCGCTTGGTGGACGTCCGCCGATTAAGTGACTAACCGACTGACTGACATAGCGAGCGGTGTTCGAGTGGTGGCTGCGACCACACAGAGACCACGTGGGCTAGGCGGACACTCCGGATCATCCGCGACGAAAACACCGGAATGAGGGCGATGAGTCAGCGTTTATCATGTTACTTCACAACAAAATTTATTGCCGTATCCTTCGACGCGTCCGCGGTCGCTAGATGGAAGCCAATCAGTTAAACTAACTCGGTAAATGCCTATTCGTTAACGCCATTTCGGTAAATGCCAAGTAGGTAAACGTCAATCAGGTAAATGCCAGTTGGGTGAACAACGCTAAGAAACCATGTTTCGGTAACGCATTTGACGCTCGCTCTTCCTCAACACTGTCAAAACAAGCTTGGTACATTCATTAAAAACAGCCAAAGCTAACCTGAACTGCCTGAGCCTAAGAATAAGCCTTATCTGAACTGCTTGAGCTTGAGCCTAAGCCTAAGCCCAAGTGGAATAAGCTCTAGTACTGCAGGACTAAGCCTTAGACCTGAAAGGACTATGAAAACCGATCAAACAAGGCGCGCGCAGCTGGTAAAGCAACATACAAATTGCTTTTAAGGCCTTTCACTGAATTGATATTTTAACAGTTTTTGCCGAACTGGCATTTACCGAATTAGATTTATCGAATCGGTATCTACCAAATTAGAACTGGCGTGTTACCCCATGGTGTGTTCAACGTTGCTCGTTTCGACCACTAAATCCAAGCAATGACGGCAGCCAGCCAACGGTATACCGACATTTCGAATCGGTCATTCTGCGAAAAACAGCGTAATCAGATCGATCATCGATCAGAGTGGGCCCAGAACAGTATCTCCTAGAATACTTATTCACTAAACTGCATTCACATGAGTTGCTGAGCCGTAGTCTAAGCTTAAGCATCACTAAAAGTACGCGTCCTATGTTGAGTTCTTTATTTAGGGTTAACTACCTTCAAGTCCACGCGCTATCAAACATGCGCATCCTCGGCCTTACTTGCAGTTTCACCGGCAAGCCTGCTCAAGGTTCGGTTCGTCGAAGAACATGTTCATAGGTACTTAGCGGACAGGTAAAGACTTTCGCGTCTGCAATTATTGCGAACAACAATGGATGATTGCGCCGACTAAGCCTATTGTTCGTCCGTCGACAAAAACAGAACGCCTGATAAGACGCTACGTTTGTTCGAAAAGAAAGCTCTCACTCTCTTTGTCGTGGTTTTGCATGGTACACTATAACTCGCAACGCTTCGCAGTCATCACCCATGACCATGCGGTGAGTTCGTTAGTTAGAAGCTGACCGCAGTTTCAAGCAAGAGTCAGTAGCAGTACCCAAAGAAATTGCGCTTTATTTTGGCTCCGACCTCAAGCCTAATTTGCGGCCATTTGTAGCTTTTGTACGGGTAAGGAACTGACGACCCTGCGGAGTAAGCCGATCCCCATTCGCTTCCTGATCGGTAGAGGCAACGCTCCGAACATTTGCGGCTAGCTGCACTAGCATTACACTAGCTCTACTTCCAACTTCAGCTGTTTACAGACACATATCATTACCCTTTTAGCTATGCGGCTTTGTCCTTCCTTTTGCTTTTCACACCATTACACGCTGAAAACCTTCTCGGCTTCGATACGGCGGAGCTGATTACGGTGCAAACGTTTAAGTGCATGCAGAACTACGTCAACTTTGATTTCTTCGTTGCGAGCCTGATGAATGCTAGTACCGGATCGGTGGATAGCGTTGGACTCGAAAACATTCGTCGATCTAGAGAAGGTTAGTATGATAGTGGCCGGGGATGTCTCTAAATTCCGATTCCAACGTTTTTTGGGGGTTCGGAATTCCGCAAGCCGGGTTCCAACAAACTAGCGCACATTGCATATTACGAATTCGACTAAGTGCCCGAATTCCGATTTATGAATTTGATTTTACATTTGGTCTTTCGAGTGCGGACGACTGTTCTCGACTGCCGGCTTTATCGTTAACAACTTGCGCAAGAAGCTTCTCGTGCAGAATCGGGAAAGCTTATTTTCTGTCCCCATCTACAATTTGATGTAAACGAATTCCGAGACAAGCATGCGCTTTCCCCATTGAAACTTGGTCGTGAACTGCACATGTCGGCACGTGGCCAGTGATACGGTCGCCGCTTAACCCCTATAGAAAAGAGAGGCAGTTTTCTCCTACGGAATACGTTTTTGGCCTCCTAATTTACGTGTCTTCAAAATATTCAAGGGGGATAGTCGCCGAACTTAACGTAGCTGGACGAAAATCGTCCTTTCTCGGAGCAGGGTACGGGTTAAAAAGCGCCCCGTGACCATCTGGGGCCTGCTGGACGGCCCCAAGGCAACACGGACTGGAGGTAAAAAAAATCTTTTTGGTGCACTAAAAAATTTTGGAGACAAAATGATTTTCATGCCACAAAGCTGTTCTTCGTATGTCAGTCGTCTTTCCCAAACGCTAATTGGGGCAGTGACTCGCCCCATTTCCTACATCAGCTTTGTTCCAGCCGGACATACGGACATCCAGGCGTACGTGACGCCATGCGCAAGCTCCAACTGCCCTTCGGCTCACCAACAGGTGGCTAACGTTTTCGGAACCCTTCGACAACGCAAACTCACGCTCTCGAAGGTGTGGGTTGACGTCGGCGGGGCCGAATGGCCGTGTGACGTCACGAAGAACAGGAAATTTATCTGGGCCCTTGCGCGGTCTATCGCTGCGTACGGGACACCAGTGGGCATTCGCACGTCGGCTGGCCGATGGCTGACGGTCGTGGGTGAATGGAGCGACTTATCAGCGTACTACCCGCTGTGGTACACTCTATTAGACGGCGGTCAGCAGGTGAGATCAAGATGAACGAACGTACGACGGACTCGTTTGTAGACTTGGAATTTCCCTGGTTTCGAGCCATTCGGAGGTTGGCACGAGTTCGATGTATGTCAATACGCCTACGGCGACTTGTTCGCCTACACTTGCAATATGCCTCACGTGTGGGGTCGGGACTCTTCGCTAGGGTAGGTTTCAGCATCTGAAGTTTCCTCTTTTAGCACTACACAGTTCTTTCAGCGCATTCACGACCACCAAGACAACGTCAACCACAGATCCGACGACGACAATTACGACAAGTACTTCTACTAGCCCTAGTACGCTAGCGACCACCACTACAACAACGACGACAATGAAGCCTGAGACCACGCCTATCACCACCACTACCACGACAATAACGACGACATCATTGAAGCCTACGACGACGTCCACTACTACGACCACGACGGAGCTAACAGCGACTACCAAAAAATGCCGACTCTGGATATTCTGCTGAGCCCTTGTATACTTTTCAGTAAAACTCGTTTCAGTAAAAGTATGAACAAAATACGACTGAACAACGTGCCCTTCAGTTCGTGTAAGAAATCTTCAGCGGCTTTCGAACGCTCTTTACCGGTTCCTTGCAATGTCTCTAACACTGTGAATATAAAAAAAAACTTCTGGATACGTATTCACGCCGTCGAAGCCTTTTATATACCGTCACCGCTCGGACCACGAGTCAGTCCCATCAAGCAACGCGTAGCCCTGTTAGTCAGGCACAAATTCATTTATTAAATTGTCCCACGCAGCCGTCATTAGGCCAAAGCGCTTCCCAGTGAAATACTCCACCTTTCGCTGACTGATGTCCATTCGAGGACATGCGTCGGATTCGGAACCGGCTTCGTTCTTCGTTTTTTTTGGGCTTCGATGTTCGGACTTGGGTCTTAAATTTTTGCCTCGATTCGGATTGAGCTTCTGACCAGAACTGCACTAAGGCCCCAGCGCTCATTCATAACTGATTTTGTTGCCAAAGTTGCAATTTTATGTATTCATTTTCGAACATTTGCCCGGACCACTCAATTACGTAGGCCATCACTATCGGGTTTATTCGAAACCAAACGAACGCATAAAAGCAGCTCAAAGATGCGTGCAATGCGGGATCGTGAACTCCTCAGTCAGACGTGGGCTTCTCACCCGTCAGCTGACTGACGCCTTCCACTGACATCGTCCAGCGGCACCGGGCCAGCTTCGAGTGGTAGCGCGGGTGGACGACGACGTGCTCGGTACGTGACCTAAAAGCACGATTTTTAGTTTTACGCAGCAGCTTAAATGGGTCGAAGAATTCAACCGTAGAGCAAAACGACAAAATAAAACTAATAAAATAAAAAAATTCAAATAAATGCGTTTTCATCCGTTGAAGTTAAGGTGAAATACTTATGACTTCTTTCAAAATTATTGGATTTAAGAAATAAAACCATAAGAAAGCGTAGAAAAATGAACTGGCAGTTGATGAGTCCGTCCAACATCAGTTTTTAAAGGAATTTTCCGACATAGCGGCACCGTTCGATGGAACCATACAGACGATGTTAATGCGGACCTTTTACAAGCGTCGCAGCTATGCATCTGCTTCGATCGTCGATTTTTGAACCATACCTAAACAGAAAAATGCTCGCGTCCAGCGGAGTGTGCAAGCCCATTTGTTCGGGCCTTCACCTCACCTTCAGCTGATTCTGTGTCAGATTAAGTGCGTTGGCGAGCTGCGCTCTTCCGTACTGCCCTACATGCTGCGCCTCTTGGAAGCCTAAATGGACATCGTATTTCGCTAGTCACCAGCCCCACCCCCCCCCCCGCCCTGGTTGTCCCATCCCACAAAATTTAGATTTAGCCTGATGGTTTTCCAGCCTAAGTAGAGTTGTTAGATCGTGAAACGGAACGGGTCGTTCCGTGATCCGTGCCGTCTTGAGAACGGAAAGGAGCGGCACGGCAGAGGGGTCAGGACGTGCCGTTTCCACTTCCGTTCTGCCACGGGACGACGCACGGAACGGCTCGAAAATTGATGCCGTTCCGGGCCGTCTTAGTGGATAACGGGCGTTTTAATGCCGTTCCGTGCTGGGGCCGTGCTGGCACGTGACGGAGTTCGGCACGGTGCGCCTAGGACGGAACGGAGGACGGCACGGCTGGGTAGGGCCAGGACGGGACGGCGAACGGGGGTGTACCCAACAACTCTAACCCTAAGATCGTATTTGAATTGATAACGACGATGCAAGACGTTTAGACTCAGGAGAACAAAAACTAATACGAGCGTTTAAAATTTTTAAAATTTTTTTAAATTTCCGGTCGAAAATTAGCTCCCCCGGCCGCTCGCACACGTCGTTTAAAAGAAGTCAAAAAACTTGCGATTTTCAAGTGCTTGAATCTGCGCCTTGAGTAGATTGTTCGGGGCTTACGCGTGCGGAAGCGCTGACGCTCCTTTGTTTCGTCTCGGCAGGCGGAAGTTCTTGCTTGGGCTAAAAACAGTCAGAGTGAACAGAACAAATTGGACATAACGAAAACAATACCGCACGGAACGTGACGAGCGAACAAATAAGATGGAGTTAGGGGCGCCTCTGACTGAAAATGACACTCCTTGAGAACAGCAAAATACGGTCATATTTAAGGCCGCAAACGGGAAAAGGGGCTGTCCAGATGTTCCGTCTGGATGATTAGCGTTTTGGAACTCCGTCCCCATTATCCGGCCGTCATTCGGGGTCCACACCCCCAGTTAGGATGCCGATCCAAAAAAAGCCAAAAACTTACCTTGGACCCCCTTCGATACTTTTCTATGGGCCGGGATTTTACTTTTTTTTGCTTACTTCGTTGCTCTTAATGGATCTTAAATGGCACTTTAGCGCGTCACGGTATAACAGTCCACCGCAGGCAACACCAACGGAATTTCAGGCAATAATTTAACTAGTACGGTGAAAACATGCTCTGGCGACGTCTAGCGGCGGCACATTTTACCTAATGATTGGGAATCCGGGGAATTTTTCCGACTATTTCCGGGATTTTCCCGCAGATTTCCGAAACTTCGCTGATAATATTGCTGATTTCTCTCGAGAATGGTTCAAGTCCTCGATAGTGCGCGACTTTTCTACTCACCGGGACCGCTAACTTAACCCCCGGGCCTTGGGAACACGTTCCGCCTACGCCTGGATGACGACAGCTTACAAGAAAGGAGCGTTGAATGAGCCTCACAATACCCGAAGCGTCAGACCCACGGATTTTCTCACACAGTGACCCGCAGTTGAGCGACGGCCATAACTTGACTCGGAAACGGATCGACGAAAAGGGACGCCACTAAGAAGATGGCATTTCGCCACGTTGCGAGTGACTTGGGCCAGCAAGATAGCCTTGAGCAGATCCGAGTGGACTTGCTATCGTCCCAAGGACGCATCTCCAACGACTAGCTCGCGAATGGAGTGGAATGGGAAGAATTTTTGCGAATAACTTCCTCCTTCTATTTGTCCCCGTCCGGATGATTTCCCTGTCTATGGAGGGTTTTGAAATAAATAAGTACAAGAAATAGTTCCCACTCAGAAATGTATGAACGGCCTCCTGAGAGGTTCTAAAAGGAGTCCGATGTCCACAAGACCTCCCGTTTGGTCCTGTGTAAAGGTCTTCCTCTTAGTTTCTAGTCGTCGGCTGTCATTTTTCTTGGCTTGGTTTTTTCGCGTCAAAACGTCGACGGTTTCTTTCAGAATTCCGGCTCGGAATTAAAAGGGCGATTCCGGAATACAGAATAAAATCCAGACTATGGATAGGCAGTCGGCAGCCGTATCGTACTCCGTGCCGTACTGAACCCCTCCGTACCGTGCACCGTACCGTACTGACATCCTCCGTACTAGTGATAGATAGTACGTCCGTACCGTACTGTACGGTACGGAGTACGGTACGGGGTGGGTCAGTCCGGTACGGGCAGTAATTCGGTACGGTACGGCCGTATTACGGCCCGTACTCGTTATAAAATGGCAGAAAATCGAAGCCGTACTATACTAAGCCGTATTGTACCGCCAGCCGTACCGTACTCCGTACTGTACTGACCCACCCCGTACCGTACTCCGTACCGTACAGTACGGAGTACGGTACGGCTGTAATATCTGTGCGACTGCCGACCTTTAATCCAGACTATTCCAAGTCGCCGCTGGCGCAGTTCATTATAAGCGTGTTTGTGACAAATCGGAACAACAAGCAACAAGGCAAACGGCATAAAAGAAAATCATCCAACCCAACTCACTTCTATCTTCTCCGGGAACAGGACGCCGACGCTGTTCTTGCGCTTTGAGGCTTTTCCGCAGGTGAACAGATCGTGCACGTACTCCCGGTACGGCCGCACGAAGTAGAGGAGAACGACGGCATCGACCGTCATGTGGAATGTCGTGAGTGTGAGAGCGATCTGTGCGTACTCTGATCCGCGCCTCAAGCGCATGAACGGAGTGACAAAGCCCACGACGAGTGGCGTATACAGGAGAAGGGCGATGACCAGGATTTGAACGCTCAACGCTCGGTACAGCATTCGCTGCAGCCGAAGGGTGCTACTGCTAAAAGTCATTCATGCCAACATTTCATCAACTGGAACGATGAAAGAAGCATCGGCAGCAAGAAAAACTGGTCGTTCCTAGGGAGAGGAAAACGTACACGCGTGCAGTGATGCGTAACAAGCGGTACCGCATGCGACAGCATGCAATGATGTGATGCTGAGCCATAGTAACGAGAAATTAATGGCTTCGATACGTGCTTGCATGAAGGGATCGGAACTTAATTCCCGAAAAGAATCCACTTGAAGGCTGCAATGCAATGCACGCCGTTCGCGTAAGCATGGACGCATGCTTGGTATGGACGTGGTAAATGCGGAACCATGCAAGCGCTTGGATCAAAACACGAACGTGAAGTCGATTAGCTAATCGAGGTGTATTACTAATGGACACCTAATATTAGGTGTCCCAATTTTTGCATTGTTCTGCATCTTGTACGGCTTAGTGCGCGTCTGCATGCGTGCATCCAGGACCAGATAGTGCGCATGGCTGCACACATGTATGCTTCAGTATACGGCTGTATTTAGTACACATGACTACATGTATGTATTCAGCTTGCTGTACCGTGCAGTACGCATGAATGCACGCATGCATGCTTTAGCATCTTTCATGCATGCAGTAATGCTTGTACGCAAGACTGCAGGCATGCAAGTTCGCAGATTGATGTGCTGCATGCATTTTTCAAATGGCTTCCGTTCGGTTCTCCGAAACATAGCCGCCGTCCGAGTCTGATGATAACGGAAGTCCTCCTGCTCACAATCGTCGGGACGATGAGGGTTCTTCTAACCCTGTACGAATTCGAGAACATGGAAAGGGGTACTTCCCGCTTGCACGTGACGGTTCAGGACGAGTTTGCCTACCTTAAGGTTTGTGAATACCGCCGAAACTGGCGCTGAATGAGGAAGTGTATAAGGACGAAGAAGATGCTGATGCCGACTACAATGAGGCCGCAACTAACTACGAAGAACGTAAACGGAATACCGCTCATTTTACTCGTGTAGCCGCCTGTTGTGCGAAAGTGATCAAAGAAGAACTGCATCGCAGGGACGTCGCTACGATGTACGTCTTCAGCCTTCCATTATCGGTCTCTCTAGCATAATGAGCCCTAAAACACTATCATTTGCTCCGTTCCGAAGAACAAGTAAAAGTGACTAGATGGCGGACTCTGCATGGGACTTGCTGATGCAACACGCTTATTTTGTTTTAAAGGAAAACAATTCCAACGAAGCGAGCTCCCCTTTTGACCGCTTCAGTTGTGTACTGGTCGGGCATTGATCACAATTTTTCGAAGAAAAGAATAGTCAGCCGGAAGAAGGCGAAGCTAAGCGATGTCCAATCTAACAACATTCCCAGCTTCAGTGCACGATTTCAAAGGAAGGCGACTACTTTGTTAATCCTTTATGAATGAAACGTTTTTCTCCCAAGAACCTCAAGATGAATTGTCTCCTGAAGGCAGAAAGGAAATTCATAGTAGAAGTGTCGTGAGCAACCCCAATGCATTAATGTTGCCACTTCCCACTGCTTCGCAGCAAACTGGTATGATCCGCACAGAAGCCGTACCTACGGCGTAGCCAGTTGGCACCACGAATATCACGGCGTAGGTCAGAAGCATCCGCGGCTTCGTCCCGAAGAAGACGTCCAGAAAGGAACGCCAGAAGATTGTAGAGATGCGGTAAAACAGGCAGGCTGCTAGGCTCACGCCCATGCCGAATACAACGATGATGCCCACAGGGAGCATGAATGGCACTGTATCCATTTTATAGGTCCGCGCTGATGCTCCCCTGTACTTTTCCTCCAATATGCATTGAGCGGCCGCAACCTAGTACGCAAAGCGTCACGTATACAGTTAGTTAAAGATCGAGCACGCTCGCACGTGTTGACCCCTCCGTACCGTAACCACCAACCGCAATGACCCCCCCCCCCCCCCTCTGTGCAGTACTACCGTGCCGTGCTGCGCCAAAAATGCCATACCATAGCACTAAGGACGGTACGGCATGAAATACGGCATTTTGCAGTGACGTACCGTACTCCGTACCGTACCGAATACTCCTGCATTGTACTTCCCTACCGTGAATACGACAACGGTTTCCTGAGACCCGATAGGGCATGGTACTGAGTACGGTACGGCGCATAGCACTTACTTTCCTTCCCGGAGCCGCAGCTAAGCGGCCAACGATAAGCTCCGGCTTCAGCCCCTGGGCTCTCGGCCCCGGCCAGCCCGAGTACACTAAGGTAGCCCAGTAGCACCGGTTTCCAGAGAAAGATCACAAGTTCGAAGAGGTAGCTCCAGGTAAGCTGCGCCATCAACAGGTATTTGTAATCCCCCATGGCGCGCGTCGACTTCGTGAGAACACGATTGCCGCAATTACGAACGTGAATGTGGCCAGTGCAAATGTGACGTTCATCACGACGCTGTAAGACGTTCAGCCGTGGGATGTAAATCTGCTCGACGGTCAGATTGGGTAATTTGCGTTTATCTTGCATGAGAAAAGATCCGACTGGGCATCCAGGGATCCAACAAACCATTCCGACTAGAATTGTATTGGTCGCACTAGATAACACAAGAAGAGAATTGATACAGCATTTTTGGAAAAAGGATAGGCAGCCGACGTTGTTCAACCTCAACGTATTTATTCCTACTTGTAAAAATTTATTTATAATTTTTCACTCCCCTAGCTGGGAGGTTCAAGTAACGCAGCTCGGGAGAAGACATACACATGACATACACACAAGACATATGAGACGATCATCGAGCTCGTCATGCCCATGAGGTGTCTGGCCGCTATTCGCCGCAACGGCTTGCCAAAAATGTACTAAATGTGACTTAAAGTAAGCCCTCGTTGTTATTCGTTGCAATTGTCGCCATTTCCCTCGTTATACGGTTGTAAAACGCGACTGAAGGTTGTGTCGCATTTTTTTGTCACACGCTGAAAATGGGGCGTCACAGCGACGCCTCATTTTTTTCCAGAAATTCTTTCGACCATGCCAAGTTGATTCAGGAAGGTGTGAAAATAAGTAAGATGGATGACTGAGTCCATTATGGCGTATGCGCGCAGTTTTTCGGGATTTTATACGCTTGAATTACAACTCATTTCTGTTGTCCCATTTTTTGACCAGCGTGTAAGCGCAGTCACAAGCGTCGAAGCAGTGGCTAGGGTGGCGCATCGGTTAGCGCCTAGGACAAGACTGCAGGTATCCCAAGTTCAAACCCGGCCTGGTTTCCGAAGAGCAGTCCGAAGACTCTCACATACGTTGAGAGGTCTAGGGCAAATAGAGGAGAGGGTAGGATGGGTTATCGTCAAAACGTCATCAAGTCGTCCACGCTCTTAGCGTTGACAAGCAAACACCCGTATGTCTTCTTCTCTCTCTTTTTTCTGCTTTGTGGTTTTAACCTTTACTCGTGAGCTAACACCTGTCTACCGCCTAGTACAGGTTAATACAGAGAACCACCTTGGTATACTCAGCCATTTGTTTACCATCAAGGCAAAGTACCCTGATGGAGGCGTACTTATTATGCGTAATCATATCAAAACACAGAATTTAGATCACCTTAGGAGGAAGAAGCGTACTGCAGTACCCGTGCTACCGATTCGACTTCGCAAGTGCCTCTTAGAGCGAGGACTGTCTGAGTTCAATCAATGAAAAACGCCATGGATGTCACAGACGCATTCGTCGCTGATCGTAGTTGTCGTAGTTTGCTCCACAAATCATTCATAATGCGCCGGAAGTGGTGCTTGTGTGCAGCACTGTACGGTTGGGAGTTCAGCGCTTATGAGTTGACGAAGAAGGGTTTAGCTTGACAGAGGCTTATCATGTCGCGTGAATCATCCGGCACGCTGTGCGAAACCGTTTAATAAAGCCGGAAATCTATGCTTTTCCGCCTTCTCTCCTCTCCCTTTCTTAGAAGTGCTCTGAAGGCGCTCATCCTTGTGTTCCGAATAGCACAAGTCATGTTTCGCCTTGTCGTCGCAATTAGTCTTTCAACACTACCGCTATGCAATGCTCGTGCTATAGAGCAGTCTTCCTCGACGGCGAAACAGTGTCCCACTGGCTGGACGTCTCTCCAAGCGTCGAAGAAGTGCTGCTACAAAGTGAGGACATAATACCCCTGCGGAGCTGAGCGCAGTTCTTTAGGTAGGCACTGAAGCGCTCTCGTTGAGCGAGGGTGAAGCGTGGTGCAAGGAACACGGAGGAATGCTGGTTTCAATCCACAGCCGGGACGAGAACTTCGAACTGCTGCGTAAGCGAACACTTCATGGTTATGCACAGTTCTCTTGTCTTACGAAGCATTCGGCCAGGGAAACAATGCCAAAAATTTTTCCGGCTGTGTTAAAAATCATGGAAAGTTTCTCCCTAAAACCCGCCCGTACCCAAATTTCCACCATAGAACGCCCTTACAAGTAATGGTAATCATCATCAAGTACTATTGTAAAATCCATGAATTTTCAAATTTTTGTCAGAGCTAAAACTTCGAAGAAGTGCTACAAAGTGGGTACAAGGATACATGAATCCTTCCTAGGTTTTTCCCAAAAAAACATTGTTGTTATTGTGCGGATGGTAGGAATTCGCTGTAGTATTTCCGGGAAATGCGTCGGATCAATGAATTTTTCATGTCCGCAGCAATCAAGCTGGGCAGAACTGAGCAGGGGAAACCTGGACCAATGCATACTTTTTTAGACTTCGCGCTGAGTCATTTCAAGGAGCCGAAGGGCCTGACCTTCTTTCAAATCGGTCTCGTGAATCCTAACAATAATCTTTCCTACCGCTGGTCCGACGGAACGCTAACAGACTTCACAAACTGGAAAGCTGGTAGCCCCTCAGACTACCTCTACACGTGCATATTCTGGAGCGAGGACGGGTCCGAGCGAGGACGCTGGGACGACTACAACGGCGGATGGTCCTATCCGATCTGTCAGTTTATGGCGGCGTTGCCTGCGGCTGCGAAACCTTCCGCAGCGACATCAAGGACGCCGGCTACTGCTAGCACATCAACGACGACGACGACGGCCACCACCACCACCACCACCCCGACGACAACAACCACTAAGAAGGGGTGTCGATTGTGGTTTCTTTGCTGAAATAGTGAACAAACTAATAAAAGCCTTGTTCCTGTGAGTTCAACAGTGATGGTCACCAGAGGTGACAGCAAAATAACGCTTTACCGCTATCTTCCGCTATGAACCTCGGAAAACTTTAGGCTTCACCCACAAATTCGCGGATAGAAAAACTGTGGGTACCGATGCTACACACGCAGAGGAGACACCCGTGCCGAGAACACTGCCGTTCCCGTAGTTTACGGCACAGCTCGCGTCACGAGTGGTCCACCATTTCCCTGGTCTTTACTAAGCAGCATCGTCGGACCAGAATCAACTATCAAAGCAATTACAACATAGGCCATTCCATCTTACATGCCCCTTACAATGTGCATTCTGGCATGTGTTGCCGCCGATTTTACTAGTGGATGCCGAATCTTTCGTTTAGCATTTTCCAAAGCGTATACGTAGAGTTCCGCGGAAGCTTGCACCTCCGAAATTCCGTTCGCCACAACAATCGTCATTGTTTTTTGGAGCAAAAGCCGAGTTGTCCTAATCCAAGAGAGTTGCAGCCGCCGAAACTACCTTGTCAAAGCCGTTGCGCCGCCCAAATCCGAATGAAGGAGCGTGCGGAATGTCCGTCACGGTGATTTTGCCCGCTTCGGACCGTCCCCCTTCCCCTGTAACGCTTACGTCACACCGACATTTAACCC
>JNEY01000794.1:32966-62364 GCA_020875895.1 Aphelenchus avenae
CCCCCCCCCGCCCCGTGCCGCTCCCCGTGCCCGTGAAAAACGGGCACGGGAAACGGGAACGGTACCGTTCCTCACGGCCCGTGCCGAACACTATCGCTTATGGGATACTCATAGTATTGCCTGTAAGTGGGAATACTTCCGCAATAACATTGACTAAACCACTTGGCAGTGTGGCACGTGCCGGTTGCGAATGCAGGCCTCGGGTCGAGTCAACGGTCAACAAGGACTTGTATTTTCACAGAAGCTTCCGCATGGTGCTGCTGCTTAAGCGCTTTACAGGACGTCGTCTCGACAAACAAGCGACAATCTGCATGTACACGGTCTTTCGCCAACGACCTTTATGTCGCACGCTTTCTGTTGACGATTTTGCGAATCCAAACGCACTGATTGATAATTTTGCGCGGCAATGTGTGCACTTTTTTCACACAACCGTGGGGCTAGGTTTGCAGGGTTTACGAGTCCGCCGCGGCTTTAGAGGATGCGTGAAAGCATGCGTTGACGTGCGTCCTAGGTTCATGACCCCGTACGCGTATCAGTGAAAGGGTGTGGGGGTCTATCACGGGACGGAGTAGGGCACGGGGGGTGTACCCGCTAACTCTAATTTACTGGACTGTGGTAGTCATCGCTACGCTCTCGCGCCACGTGAAGTACAGCCGAGGGTACTCAGCGGGGACATGAACGAAGGCTCATTCATGGGCTTATAGCGGAATCACGCACTCGTAAGGACTAATGTGCCTAACCACGAGAGCACAAGCGAAACATGTCATTTAAGCGAAATGCGCCGGGCGGTGACAGTGACATACCTAAAGCACAAGGTAAGGATGCCCCTGCGTAAAATATAGCTAGACATGAGAGATCTGATTATTCAACGAAGAACTTAGTGCATGAACGCTACCTCCTTAGCTTCCGTTCTTAAACCTCGAACCAGGGACCTTGTTTTGGAATTTTCGAATTCCAGGCAGTGTGCGGGCAGTTTGTACGCAGTTAGGTTCGACACAAACGTCATTTGTTTCATCATTCATAACATGTTAGTCCGTTCAGTTTTTGCGAGTATATCGACGAAAAGCGTTTCGATTTCGAGAGAAACTGGCGCTCACGCTTCGATCGTCTCGTGGAATCGGTGAATTACATCTTACGCGAATGAGGCTTTGACTGTTGAGTCGTGTTCGCCATAACTTATACTTGTGAAGCTTGAAGAAGCAATAAGCAGGCAATAGACCGGGGAATGCTACTGACATAAGCAGGCCTTTTGCCCAGCGGCATAGCCGGGGCAGGTCCATGAAGAAGTGAAAGTAGTGCAGACGCCTCGGGTCCACTGGAACATCTTGCACCAGTTGGTGCACGACGTCGCTGCGTTTGCTGCGGCGCAGGTCACTTGTGTACGCAGTGTGCGACAGTCGAGCGTGTCGTAGCAGAGGCATCCCTTCGATCCTAGCGGATATCCGGGGCAGGTCGTCGTGCTAGAACGAGGCTCGTTATTTTCATACAATCTGCGTCTCGTCCAATGTTTACCAGATTCCCGATTTATCAAACTATAAATGAATCGAAACTCGATGTTTTCGGCCGCGTTTTAGGTCCCCGGGGTCCTGTTATACCTTATTCACCGGGCCTTTTTGAAGGCCCGGCCCGGCCCGGTAGACCAGGAGGCCCGGGCGTCCACCCACGGTCGCTACTGACTCAATCCATGTGTCTGTTTGGTAAAAAAAAGTAGCCGAATTGATCGAAAATGCCAAAGATGTGTTGTTGCCGGGCCTTCTACCGGGTCGGGACTTAGGTAGGCCCGGGCCCGACTGGCTTTTGGAAAACATGGCCCGGGCCCGGCCCGCCGGGACTAAGGCCCGCCTGAACATTGTAGGTCCCGGTAACAAGTAACAAGTCAAACTTTAACGCGTAGACCTTCTTTACTGGGAACATGCGCCGAAACGCAGGCAAACGACAAACACGGATCACTTACCCATTGCAATTTTATCCGGGGCCCCAAAACAGCGGGGAGCCAAACTTCGGGACCCACGCGATGTGTTACCCCTAACCGTACCCGAAGCTGTAGCAGATTCCACGACCGTATTTGAAGAGCCGACATTGGGCGTCGCACGCGGCCGGGCCGTTCGCAGCGCTGCAATTGACGTTGGTTCGCACTGTACGACAGTCGAATGCTCCTGAATACAAATATGTGTTGTAATAGTATGGAATCACGATACGTACTAACAGTTTTGCTTGTTGAAGTAGTTGGAAAAATTGTGGACACGGTTGTGATGGGCGTGGTTGTCGTAGTTGTCGTTGATGTCGTGGACGGCGTTGTCGTGGTGGGTATCGTCGTGGTTGTGGATGTAGTTGTCGTAGTAGGCGTAGTTGTCGTAGTTGTCGTGGAAGTGGTTGTAGGGGTCTGACAGTTTTCGCACACAGCTATGCGTGGCAGATCGCAAAAAAGGTCGGCCCAATGTCCATTCCCAAAGCCTTGAATCATTTCGACACATCTCTCGCCGCCACTGTTCGGCTCGCCGAAATTCCAGTTGGAGTAGAAGCTTCCTCCGAACGGGGAACCATCGAGCCACGATGTGAACTGGCCTGCGCTGTCCCTCCACAGACCAATGTGCGCGGAGCAGGAGGAGCCAGAGCATCCCGCCTGTTGCAGCACTGAAAACGCGTCCTTCAAGGTCTTTGTTTTTCTCAATTGTTATGTGGCCCGCGGCTCTAGCATGTCGGGATGACGCTTTTCAAATTGGAATGACCCCGTGGAGCGAGAAAGACCTAGTTGTATTGCACTCTTTTCGTTTTTGGTCAGGTCGTTTTCTGCGTCTTTCCTCGAGGATTCTGAATAATCGCCCTGATGTTCTCAAGAACTTTACACTGGTGCGGTTGGTGTATTTATGTGGATATGAGTGGTGTGGGTATGAGTGCATCCCTGGTGGATTGTGAAAGTATATTTTCAGCCCCTGTATTCCCCTGTATTGTACACTATTTGAGCGCACTTGAAAAGCTTACGTTTGACGAAGTCATTCTCCGCCGCATTGTTGATGGACACCAGACGTCCGCCGTCATTCTGACAGTCGCTGGCGTGGGCGAAGGCGGAGCGAAGCGTAGTTTGCAGTCGATAACAGCACTGACCGAACGGTGACCAGCCGGCTACGCACCATGTGGCTGGCTGAGGCTTCTCACAGATAGCCAGGTGGTTACTGCCGCACGAATTATCGTTCCATTTCCCGCTGTCTTCGAGCAACTCGGCGCAGCTCTCGCCGCCACCCGCATTGTTCGGCTCGTCGGTGTTCCAGTTGGCGTAGGCGCTTCCGCCGAAGAGCGTGCCGTCCAGCCAGTTCGTGAACTGACCTGCACTGTTCCTCACCAGTCCGACCCAGGCAGTACACGCGTCGGAGCTGCATCCAGCTTGCTGCAGCTCTGAATGTGAAAACTGCACGTTAAATGGGTTGTGGGGCGGTAAAAAATGTGTTCAAGAATGCCTTAGCAGGATCATATGTCTGCCACATGTGCCGTTCGGGTTACCCGTTGTTTGGGTCATGTTGTTTGGGTCACGTTTGTTTGGGTCACGCTGTTTGGGTCGTTCGTTTGGGTCACAGAAAAAATTTGCGTTTTCCGTGAGTTTCCTTCAACTTGGCAAGCATTAGAGCACCCGTCATCAATGCAGTTACGTACAGAAAAAGCAGCGACTTATTTCTCAGCACTTTGTTCGATTTTTAACCGCGGCCGTCGAGTTACAGCCGCTCGCTGCGATTGCTGTGGTCCCTTACTGCCACACATGACAAGGGGGAACCTTATCTATTTGTTCATTACCCTTCACTTCGCAGCGCAGGATAAAGCATGGAACATTGCCGAGACGACTTTTGTTCAAACTAACCCAAGGGCATGTGGGTGCCGAGGAGCTCGATCGCAGAGCTCGACTGCAGAGCTACGCGGATGATGCACCGAATCGCGCACGACACAGATGCATGATGCACGAAAAAGAACTCGCCCTCTTTTCAAACGCAACTGCTTTGAAAACGCATGCTTAAGTGCTTGCAATGTAAAAAAAATCGCCGAAAGCGCAGTTTTTCCTGTGACCGAAACGGACGTGACCCCAACAATGAGACCCAAAGAACATGACCCAAATAAACGTGACCCAAATCAGCTTTCGAAATTTTATCCGTGACCCAAACGAACGTGACCCAAACAAGCGGACCCAAACAAACTGTAGCCGCCGTTCGTCTTCCTTCTAATATGTTGGCCCTTTTGTGAAACTGGATCACCGCCAGTTTGGCTGTTGAAGGGCAAAGTCGGCGTTTTTTACACCACCGAAAGCTTCTGCGAAGGACATTTTGGAGCAGGAGGAACATCCGTGACATCCTTCTTCGAAGCAAACTTTGCCTACATTTCGTCACAAACAGCCAGCGTAAGGAAGGGAGTTACATTATGGCCGCGACTCGTTGCTTACTGCTTAGGGCAAAGTGATTTAGTATTTCGTCAAAACTCACGATTAACGAAGGTGTTCTCTTCGGCGCTGCTGATGGAGACTAGCCACCCTCCAAGAGTTTCACAGTTGGCGCGGTGGTCGTCGAACGACTGAGCTGAAGTGTAAAGGCGATAGCAAGACTGACCAAAAAGTGACCAGCCACTGTCGCACTGTCCGGAAGTTGTTACTGCGATTACCGCAAGCACAAGACAAATCTAGAAATCAGCATAGGCTCTTTACCCAATATTAAGCTAAAGGGAAACTCGATTTCGGTCTCTTTCTTAGCGGGACGCGTTATGTAGTGGAACCGAAGCAACGTCACATTTGGGCGGACGGGCGGTTTCCCGGGCGTAACCGAACGACGGTACGTATGACGGCATATTGGAAACATCAATGCCCACATCTTCGTCCAATGTCCCCCCCCCGTCCAAGTCAACTGAGTCGGAAGGGCTAGCAAAAAAGGACTTACCTTCAACATACCAGAAATAAGCTGTGTTACCGAGGACGAATATGAACCAATACTCGCTTGTGTACCATGCATAGGATTTGCTGTAAACTAAACCGTTTCGCAGGTCTAACACGTGCCGGTTGCAAGGGCTCGAGCCGAGTCAACGGACAACAAGACCTGCATATTCACATCAGCTGCCGCAATAGTTCTGCTGCATAAGCCCTTTATAGGGCATCTTCTCGACAAACAAGCACAATCTGCATGATCGGCCTTTTGCTGATGGCCTTGATGTCACACGGTTTCTGTTGACGATTTCGCATAATCCGAGCGCACTAATATGTTCACGTTTGTGCAATGTGTGCAATTTTGCACTCGCCAGTAGGGCTAGATTTTGCAGGGCTTGCCGCGCATGGTTGGTTAAGCAAAAACTCCGATCCTTAGTATGAGTGCGCCGCGGCTTTAGAGGTACTAGCGGCTGGGCTGCGCTTCGCGCAGCCTGCGCCGCTATCGGGGTTTACTTGTACTAGGCAGACAACGTATGAGTTAACAACACAAACTGTTTTTAACAGAGATTGCATTCTAGTTCCTAATACCCCACTTACAAAAATGAACTCTATTTTTGGATCCTCCATGCAGGAAACCCCCAAGTACCGCAATCAGATGAAGTTTTGCCTTTTTGTCCGCCTGGGAAGCATGCTATAGCGGGCCCGATATGGCATGTAAGCATGGGACGACCACCCCCTTACCCCCTCCAAAATACCCCTTTACAAAAAAGAACTCTATTTTTGGATCCTCCATGCAGGAAAACCCCCAAGGACCGCAAATCAGATGAAGTTTTGCCTTTTTGTCCGCCTAAGAAGCATGCTATAGCGGGCCNAGTTTTTCCTGTGACCGAAACGGACGTGACCCCAACAATGAGACCCAAAGAACATGACCCAAATAAACGTGACCCAAATCAGCTTTCGAAATTTTATCCGTGACCCAAACGAACGTGACCCAAACAAGCGGACCCAAACAAACTGTAGCCGCCGTTCGTCTTCCTTCTAATATGTTGGCCCTTTTGTGAAACTGGATCACCGCCAGTTTGGCTGTTGAAGGGCAAAGTCGGCGTTTTTTACACCACCGAAAGCTTCTGCGAAGGACATTTTGGAGCAGGAGGAACATCCGTGACATCCTTCTTCGAAGCAAACTTTGCCTACATTTCGTCACAAACAGCCAGCGTAAGGAAGGGAGTTACATTATGGCCGCGACTCGTTGCTTACTGCTTAGGGCAAAGTGATTTAGTATTTCGTCAAAACTCACGATTAACGAAGGTGTTCTCTTCGGCGCTGCTGATGGAGACTAGCCACCCTCCAAGAGTTTCACAGTTGGCGCGGTGGTCGTCGAACGACTGAGCTGAAGTGTAAAGGCGATAGCAAGACTGACCAAAAAGTGACCAGCCACTGTCGCACTGTCCGGAAGTTGTTACTGCGATTACCGCAAGCACAAGACAAATCTAGAAATCAGCATAGGCTCTTTACCCAATATTAAGCTAAAGGGAAACTCGATTTCGGTCTCTTTCTTAGCGGGACGCGTTATGTAGTGGAACCGAAGCAACGTCACATTTGGGCGGACGGGCGGTTTCCCGGGCGTAACCGAACGACGGTACGTATGACGGCATATTGGAAACATCAATGCCCACATCTTCGTCCAATGTCCCCCCCCCGTCCAAGTCAACTGAGTCGGAAGGGCTAGCAAAAAAGGACTTACCTTCAACATACCAGAAATAAGCTGTGTTACCGAGGACGAATATGAACCAATACTCGCTTGTGTACCATGCATAGGATTTGCTGTAAACTAAACCGTTTCGCAGGTCTAACACGTGCCGGTTGCAAGGGCTCGAGCCGAGTCAACGGACAACAAGACCTGCATATTCACATCAGCTGCCGCAATAGTTCTGCTGCATAAGCCCTTTATAGGGCATCTTCTCGACAAACAAGCACAATCTGCATGATCGGCCTTTTGCTGATGGCCTTGATGTCACACGGTTTCTGTTGACGATTTCGCATAATCCGAGCGCACTAATATGTTCACGTTTGTGCAATGTGTGCAATTTTGCACTCGCCAGTAGGGCTAGATTTTGCAGGGCTTGCCGCGCATGGTTGGTTAAGCAAAAACTCCGATCCTTAGTATGAGTGCGCCGCGGCTTTAGAGGTACTAGCGGCTGGGCTGCGCTTCGCGCAGCCTGCGCCGCTATCGGGGTTTACTTGTACTAGGCAGACAACGTATGAGTTAACAACACAAACTGTTTTTAACAGAGATTGCATTCTAGTTCCTAATACCCCACTTACAAAAATGAACTCTATTTTTGGATCCTCCATGCAGGAAACCCCCAAGTACCGCAATCAGATGAAGTTTTGCCTTTTTGTCCGCCTGGGAAGCATGCTATAGCGGGCCCGATATGGCATGTAAGCATGGGACGACCACCCCCTTACCCCCTCCAAAATACCCCTTTACAAAAAAGAACTCTATTTTTGGATCCTCCATGCAGGAAAACCCCCAAGGACCGCAAATCAGATGAAGTTTTGCCTTTTTGTCCGCCTAAGAAGCATGCTATAGCGGGCCCGCTATGGCATGTAAGCAGGAGCCAGGAGTTCAAACTTTGGTCGAACCTAACTTTTTTCTAGCCAACCGATTCGCCTGAAATTTTGCACTTTTACGTAACCTTAGAAGCCCTTTCGAATGATACCAAACTTGGCCCGATAGCGAAAACTTTTTGGCGGGGGGACGAACACGGAACAGCGTTTTAGTGTATAAGGATGGCGACGATGAACCGGGAAACCATGCGTTGACGTGCATTCTACGTTCATGACGCCGTACGCGTATCAGTGGGACCTTGGAACTGACCGAGAAGGAAGCGCGTATCCGTGCATGGCACTGGAACCGTTTGAATGCTTTGTTCTTGTTCAAATTTTTCGGTTGTAAATGAACTTATTTTTACATTCGGATAAGCAAACAAGTGCCTCGGAGATTCGATTATTATTGAGTGAGATCTCATGTCGACAAGTACCCAATTCAGCGGCCATTTTTCAGTCTTCTCACAAACAGTTTCCATAAACCGCCCAGTTCAATGAAGCGAACTGAACTCGATCTTCAGTTTGAGTTCACTACACCTGAATCAAAACATGTTACTTGGAACGGCATGAATGAGGCTGAATCTGAACCTGCGAACTGGTCAGTTCACCTTCTGGCTGTCCCGCCGAAATGCAGGAATCGTTGTTGTACGAATTGGCTAAAAGAAGTATTTTGGAACAAGACTTCGTAAAAAATACTGGCGAACATACACTTCGTTAAGTATGCCTAGTAGTGAGGAGGAAAATAGGCCCAGAAAACGGGAGAGAATGTCCGATACGCACTGTAATGACACCACTAATAATCGTCGAATCGCGTCATCCGAGACAAACGCGCGTGTCGCCGCCCGCAATAAAGTCATCGTCAGCAGATCGACAAAGCCGAACGCAACGCAAAAAACTAGGAGTTATCGATCAAAAGCCGTAAAAACCCGCTTACGAAGAAGGTGATAGTCATCGCTACGCTTCTGCCGTCTCATAAGGCCCAGGGCCCAGCTTATGGTACTCATGGAAGTCTCGTATGTTTAAGAACGCACTAACTACGCAGGCTGAAAGACTGAAGATTATGCAAAATTAAGTAGAGGTGATAAGCCATGCCGTAGGTCGTCCTGTTTTTAGGTGTACGAATTACCCTAAAGCCCATGTTACTTTCGACAGCATCCTTGCTCTGTGCTTTATGTTCAAGCCATCCTTCCTGCCATGAACACTACATCCATACACAATCCGAGTTGTGCTCGGACCGTTGCATGCATGCAGTTAGTCGACATAAGCGGCGTTTCTTTGATCGTTCTTAACTCGCTTGTCGTTGAATATTTGCGAGTACCTCGACGGTAATTTTGGTATGGCTAGAGACTGACGCATACGTCGTCTAGTTGAATCGGTAAATTACGTATAAGCTATCCAAGTGATATATTCGCGTTTTTTTATTTTCGCTCTCCCTGAAGTCATATCGCCATAACGTATACTTGTCAATCAGACGCTAAACGAAGCAGCAATAGGCGACAGACCGCAGAATGCTACTAGCACAAACAGGCCGCCTGCCCCGCGGCATAGCCGGGAGAGGTCCACGAAGACTGGAACGTAGTGCAGGCGCCTTGGGCCCACTGGAACAGCTTGCACCAGTTAGTGCATGACGCGGCTGCGTTTGCTGCGGTGCAGTTCACTTGTGTACGCAGCGTGTGTCGTGAACTGAGTTCACGAGGAACTAAGACAGCAGTTCCTCGGCGCGCGGCCCGTCCTTTTCTCCCCTCGCCGTCTCTTCAGCCGCCGACCGCACGCGGCCCGGTGGCTCTTCGCCAGGGCAGGACTTCCATCCACCGCCGACGCGGATGCGCCCACTGCAGCCGCCCGCCGCCGACGCTCCTCCCGCCACAATTCGAACCGAGTCGCCCGCCAGCGCCAACACCGCTTGGGCCTATAAATAGCGACGGAGAGACCGCCGCCCGTCAGTCGGGTGGGGAGGGTACCCGGTGCGCTGGCACACCCTGTCAGCAATCCAGGGGAACCTCCTCGGGAGACTGCTAGGCGACCGGTGCGGCTACACACCCTGTAGCCAATCCAGGGGACCTACGCAGGGGAGCCTACGAACTGGTGCGGCGGCACACTCTGCAGCCAATCCGGGAAGTATCCTCTCCCTAAAATCCCGGCAGTTTCATCATGCTTTCTATGCTACGATTATTGCACTTATTACTTTGTTTTAAAGGTTTAAATACCCTAATTTGAGGTATAATAAAGCGTTGCGACCTGGAGACGAGGACCTCGACGAGGAACCCCCTAGCTAGAAGAAGCGTAGCGGAGGCAGCGACCAAACGATCCAGTGCACGGATCCGGACGCCTAGCCGAATTAGGCCTGCCTTGAACCGGTGGAACTGATCATTCCATTCTGTTCTCGACACGTGGGGAACTCACGCCGTTGCTGAACGACATCGACGACCCTTCACTACGCCATCTTCACGCTACACCAGCAGAATGTCGGAAACATCCCGGCACACTCTGCTGGGAGGTTTCTCGCCTAAGTCAACGTCAGCCAACATCGAAAGGCACTCCTGGCTGGTCTACGAGCGACAACCAGAGAGGATGTTCGGCAACCAGACTACGATTCCACAGGACCGGAGGTACCAGGACACCTACGAGGACCGAACCTGCGGAGTCCAGCAGCCTTTCCCTCATCTCAAACGGACGCGGACCCCCGAAGAGGATGTACGAGACAACCTGCGGCCGCCGTCTCAGGGTTATAACCAGCGCCAAACCCAGCCTCATTCATCGCATCGCATCAAAACACCGTTCCAGTGCGATCCATTCCGTCAGGATGCTGCTGCTGCTTCTATGAGCCAATTGTCTGGCCTTGAAGCGGCACACTCTGCCGCCGATAGGACCCACCCAGACAACACTACCATCCGTGGCAAGTCTGGCCTTGACGCGGCACACTCTGCCGCGGATAGGAACTACCCAGGTCAAAGTTCTACCACCATTGTGGCGGAAACTGCTGCTGCAGAACGGCTCAACACCGTCAAGCCGATCCCTAAGAAGCGGACACTCGCGTCACTGCCAGTAGCCGCCTTCCGCTCGTTTGCTGACAACGCCGTCACGATGCTGTCCACCAAAATCCGACGTCTCGCTCCTGCCGAAGTTGCCGCTCCGGTTCGGTACGACGCGACGACGCACAGGACTCAACTGCCTTCGGGACTACAGCGTGCTCCTCAACTGGCCGCTCCACCTCGCAGCGCTGCCGTTCCAACGCGCGCGCAGAGGCCGGTCATGCACTTCTGCAGCTCCGATGGCGGCCCAACCCTCGTCAACGCCTCTCAACCAGTCCATTGCTTCACTTCGACATCCGGCACGAAACCCTCGGATGGACCGGCGGCCGCACGACCGACGAGCCAAGCAGCAGCGAGAACAGCAGCAGACGCGTCACATACGCCAGCAGCACCAGCCGACTCGGCCGCTAGCGGATTGATGCCCTCCGGTGCCTCATCTACAAGCGGGTCCGAAGACGACGGAAAGGATCGCCGTTCCGAGAGCGCGTTCTACCGCAACGCTACGTACAACCGCAGTTGCGACAACGACGCTGTACCGCCGCCATTCGTTCTCATGGAACCTCCAATCGAGCCCTTCGATGGCGACGTCCGGAAGTACCCGAGGTTTCGCGACCGTTTCGTGGACATTATCGAAGCGCAGCCTAACCTCGAGCCGCGTCACAAGCTTATGTACCTAATCCAGTACCTGCGCGGGGAGCCACTACATCTGGCAGACCGACTTCAATACACGGACGAAAACTACTTTGCCGTTATCGACCTGCTCGAGGAACGTTACGGCGACAAGCACCGGCTCAAGAACCTGCTGATCCAAGACCTCATCGACCATCCACCACCGCCGTCCACAAAGCTCTCAGACATGACGCGGTTCCACGACGACATCTTCCAGCTCGTCAGTGACCTTCGGCCGTTCCGCGGCACACATATGGACGAGCCTAGCGACCCGCTGGCGGAGGTGCTGCTCGGAAAGCTCCCGTTTGGTATCCGATGGCGCCTGTTCAAGGAGGCCGCTTGCACAACAGACCTCAACCTTGACGGCTTGCTTTCCGGGCTCAACCATCTCATCCGGCAGACCCGCTTGGCGGCATTCCCTGGACCGTGCTTCACTGCCGACGGGAGGTCGGACGAGGATCCCGACACGATCTGCAGAAAGGAGAAGGATGCTAGCTCGAGTCATACCTCAAACGACGACAGCCTCGCGGAGTCCATGGACGGGTCGTACGAAGAGAAGGTCGACGAAGCAGCAGAGCTCACAGCCGTAGCGGAGAACGCCTCCACGGAAGAACACCTCAAAGAACGCCGAACGTGCCCATTGTGCGGTCTGCTTCACACAGCCGCCCGATGCACCTCCTTTACCACCATCAATCGGCGACTGCGACGCATCCAGAAGCTGGAACTTTGCCTTCTCTGCCTCAGAGAGGGACACCGCGCTGTCACGTGCCCACGAAGAACGACAGATTCCTGCCGCATCTGCCACAAAGGCCCACACAACCGCGCCGTCTGCATGACAGCTAATGGCCGGATTCGCCCAGGAAACCGTCGTCGCAGCCCAGTGTGCGCAACAACCGGATCGTCAGTCGATCCACAACGTTCTGATCAACAGCGGCACGCCCGGAAGAAGAAGTCCGTCGACCGGGTAGACACTACGAGAGCGTCAACCGCTACCAAATTGCGTCAATCGGAGACGCAGAGCAGCTCGGCGAGCACTCCGAAAAGGAACCGGAAGAAGAGGCCGAAGAAGCGCGGAGCAGCTTCTCAAGGACGCGATGGTACGTCACGCCCGCCGACCACTTCAACCGCTGAGAGCATGAAACAGAAGACCACCGATGCCTACGGTGACGGCAGACTCCTCCCTGCGCGTCAAGGCCTCCTGCCGACGGACAGATGCTCGAAACCCGACAAGTCAGCGCAGTTCGACCGCACGGAACCGGCCGTCGGTACCAGAAGAGGGACGCCCTCGGATGCTGTAGAGCAGCATGAACTGCGTGAAGCTGAGGAAGACTCGTCATCGGAATCCAGTGGAGACTACAGCGGTAACACATCGTCGGCGTCGGATGAACCACTCGATTCCACCCAGCTCCCACCACCTGAAGGCGTCCACTGTGCGTCAACCACCGACGACACGACGCTCTTCGAATGCATGAAGGTGACGGCCGCGAATCCTGTCACTGGGGTTTCGCGCAACGTCATTGTTTTCTTCGACTCGGGAAGTAGCCGCAGTTTCGCCACCACAAAGCTGGCCCGTGACCTTGACCTCCCACGTCATGCCGTTCACCGCCTTCAAGTCACCACCTTCGGCTCCGAGCTACCTACCACCATCGAAGGATTCTCAACATCCATGCAGCTCAGCTCTCAGCAGCGACATCTCCCGTCGCTCGAGTTCATCACACGAGACAGCATCGTCCCTTCGGTCCGAACAGCCTTGGTCGAGCAACCTGATCTCCCGGCGCTGCGAAGGAACGAGCGCAATCTGACACCGATCACCACGGCGCCCGACATCCTGATCGGACAGGACCTTGTCACCTACTTCAAGCGTCACCACGGACCGGCGCTCCCATCCGGCTTCTACGTCATCCACTCCATTCTTGGACCGATGGTCGGAGGATGCGGGACAGTCGCCACTACTAACAATGCCGCAGCTACAGCTTCGAGAGCCGTCATTGCCATGACTAACTGGGGCACACTCTGCTCCGGGGAGTCGTCGCAAACGGTTGACGTCGCCTCCCGGTATCCGTCTACCTCCATCCAGACGCTCACCAAGCCACCATCGCTGCTCCAGGACCACTACCATTCGCACACATCGCAGCAAACCATCGCGACGTGCGTTGGCGGTACATCGTCGTCTGATTCGACACACTCTGTCGAAGATGACACGTGTGCATTGCCACATTCGGATCCTCAAGGCTTCTCCCTTTCGGTCGAGAAGAACGAGTTCTCCGGCAGCATGACGTTCACGTTCAGCTGTAGGGACCGACACACTCTGTCGGACCGTACAGTAGAACAACAACCACCGCGGAAGTGCCCAAATCCACTAGACACCACTGCGCCACCGCTTCCGACACATTCTACCAGCCACGCCATGCTACTGCCAGAACAACGGACGAACAACCAGGGTCCCGTACAAAACACCATCTACGCCTGCTGCACGGACTCGGCACTTCCAGGAGATCCCATCCCTGACGTCGTCTCCGTCGCCACAGCAGGAGCCTCGGAATCAGCCACTACTCCAAGCGTTCCCGTGCTGGACTACCATCACGCTGACTTCTATTACGACTGCGTACCTGCCGTCGTCTGCGTCGCCATCGCGGACGTTGCTGAAATGACCGCTCAAGGCCAACCATCCGCCAGCGGAGCAAAGAAAGCCCGGACCGCCAAAGCATCGGCGCCTGCACACTCTGCGGGTGACGATGCGGAGGAATACTCTGCCTCGGCACACTCTGCCGCGAATGAGGAGGAGTCCGACGAGCCACAGGAAGACAGCCGGCGCCAACCATCCGCATGCCGCACCACCAAAGCCGCGAACAACTTTGCCCACGGACCTACGTCGCACATGAACCCCAGTAGCAGCCAGCATCCGTCCGCGCAGGACCGCTGTGCGCAAACGCCCTCGCAGGGCCGCCACCAACAATGCACTGCACGCCGTGACGCTTGCGCGACGCCTACTACCATCCATCCGGCGAACCCGCTCAGCATCGTCCGCCCAAAGCCCACCAGCAACACCATCGACGGCCACTCTACGGGGCACCATCCCATCGATGCTCGACCTTCACGGCCACATCTCGCGCTTGGCCGGGCCCCGAGGGCTGATCATGCTGATCAGGGAAGTTCACTGCAAAGCCATCCGCCGACCATCCATGCGACGCGCTCCGGCATCGTCGGTCAAGACCACCAGGCGTCTACGTCGGTCTCCTACCACTTCGCCGGTACAGACGCAGCACCAAGCGAGAAGAGGACAGTCAAGTGCGCCTACTGCGGACGACCTCACTTTGCTGGGCGCTGCAACGTCTACACTACCATCGCACAGCGCCTGAAGCATCTGCGAAAGCTAAACCACTGTCTGCTCTGTCTCCGACCAGGCCACTGGAGCGACGCGTGCCCTAACCGGGCGATTGCGACGTGCAAGCACTGCGCCAACCCTCGTCCACATCACGTCTCGCTCTGCCGAGCATACACCAATCGCAGGACGTGCCAAGCAGACAACGCTCCAGCCGCTCCGCGAGAACCAGCTCGGACAGCTCAGGCGGCACAGCGCAAGAAGACCAAGCCGAAAGTCCGCACTGCACCTGCGTCAACACACTCTGTTGCTAATGGCGCTAACTCATCCGGACGAAGCACCGCAATTGGTACCTTTCCACCAGTCCTCAACAACTTCTGTCGCAGCGACCAACCATCGTCAGCGACACCACCTAAGAAACGAGACAACCCTCGTTCGGAGGAAAATTGCAGCGCCGCCGACCCATCGCCCGCGCAGTCTCCGAGCTCGCTGCTCTCGTCACTAGGACACAAGGATGCCCTTTGCGCTTCATCAGGAAGAACGCGCCTTCAGCAGCAGCTCCGCGTGCCCAGTGGAGCAGGACGGAACCGGCTCGACCACAAGAACACCTCTCGCGACGAGAAGACCAACCACCGCTCCATGGACCAGCCAGCAGATGGGCAAGCTACGACACCATCGGCCGACCACCTTAACCGGAACGTCGTTGACGCTTGTCGTGGCAGGGCTCGAGACAATCACCCACGCAATCCAGCCAGGCAACATTCGACACCCGTCGTTGTCCCGGCTGAAGCGAAGAAGCAGCTGACCAAGGAACCCTCCGCTCACCGACCACCAAGTTCCCGCGGATACTTCGATGCCGTCATGTCAGTCGCCACTGCCCACTCGCTACCGTCGACCAGCCCTACCAACGGTCCACTCCCTTCGCCCGACGTCTTCGCCGGCGTTACGGAGCTGGTAAACCTGCTCGGAGCCAAGATTGACGCCGTCTGCGAAGTGATCGCCTCTTTACAAGATGCCGCTGCCAAACCGCCGACAACAGAACCCACCGAGGCAAACCATCGCCGCAAGCCGCGTAAGCGCAGGAAACGCAAGTCGACGAAGTGATGCTTCGCGCTCCTCATCGACCGCCACGCCGATTACGGAACCCCCTTTTGTACACAGCCTCTCTCCTTTCTGTCTTCCACGCCCCTTTGGAGCCCATCAGGCCCTTTGCGGCCCATTGACTAACACCCGATGTATTTTTAAATTTACTATTTTCATGTTTTCTATACTGCTCCGGTCCCTTCGCTCAACATTGTCTTCGACCACCGTTCGACGCTTCAACACCTTCGTCGTCGTCGTCCTGGCCCCGAGTGTCGTGAACTGAGTTCACGAGGAACTAAGACAGCAGTTCCTCGGCGCGCGGCCCGTCCTTTTCTCCCCTCGCCGTCTCTTCAGCCGCCGACCGCACGCGGCCCGGTGGCTCTTCGCGAGGGCAGGACTTCCATCCACCGCCGACGCGGATGCGCCCACTGCAGCCGCCCGCCGCCGACGCTCCTCCCGCCACAATTCGAACCGAGTCGCCCGCCAGCGCCAACACCGCTTGGGCCTATAAATAGCGACGGAGAGACCGCCGCCCGTCAGTCGGGTGGGGAGGGTACCCGGTGCGCTGGCACACCCTGTCAGCAATCCAGGGGAACCTCCTCGGGAGACTGCTAGGCGACCGGTGCGGCTACACACCCTGTAGCCAATCCAGGGGACCTACGCAGGGGAGCCTACGAACTGGTGCGGCGGCACACTCTGCAGCCAATCCGGGAAGTATCCTCTCCCTAAAATCCCGGCAGTTTCATCATGCTTTCTATGCTACGATTATTGCACTTATTACTTTGTTTTAAAGGTTTAAATACCCTAATTTGAGGTATAATAAAGGCGTTGCGACCTGGAGGCGAGGACCCCGACGAGGAACCCCTAGCAAGAAGAAGCGTAGCGGAGGCAGCGACCAAACGATCCAGTGCACGGATCCGGAAGCCTAGCCGACATTAGGCCTGCCTTGAACAGTTAGGACTCGCGATCCTAATCTGTTCTCGACAGCGTGCGACAGTCGAGCGCGTCGTAGCATAGGCATCCCTTCGATCCCAGCGGGTATCCGGCGCAGGTCGTCGTGCTAGAACGATGCTTGTCATTGTCTGTACCACAGGTTCAGTGAATCGGGCAGTTTAGTGAACTGGGGAACTGGACTGGACTAGGGACTGGGGGGGGGGGGGGACTAGACTATAGCCAAGCCGGCAGCGCCCCTAACCCTACCCGAAGTTGTAGCAGATTCCTTGGCCGTATTTGAAGAGCCGACATTGGGCGTCGCACGCGGCAGGGCCGTTCGCGCGCTGTGCAAAAATTTTTTAGCACGCGTCATAAGTATGGTATCATTTTGTAGAGCTCGAAAAATTGTGAAACAAGTTGATATTTGTTTTGGCTGAAACCCCCCGAAGCGATATCGAGCGCTAAGCGAGCATGGGCATAGCAGGGAAGAAGGAAGCTTCTGTGAAATCGGCCCACGGTGGTTTTCAAGCATGGAGAATCCGAAAAAAATCATCCACTTTCTAAGGAGTGGCCACCGTGTGTCAAGCGAGATTCCTGGGTCATGCTTCCATGCGATAGCCATCGCTCTGCAAGCATGTCATAGTGGTTAGAAGGAGAATCTTTTAACAAATCAAGAGGGGGTTGGGTTTTTCGAGCGTGGATTATTGTGAGAATAACGTCCGTTTTACATGTCGGATCCTCCCGGTGTCAGGATGAGATGTAGGAGTCCTGCTTCCATGCGATAGTGAGAGCTATGCAAGCGTACACGTAGCGGGTAAGAAGGAGATATTCTGCAAAAATCTGTCCTAAAAAGGCACATACTTTTGGGATCCCGCCCTCGCATGCATCTCTAAGCAAGTGACCAGTTGTGGCATTTTACTTTCTCCATTCACGCGTTTCAGCTTTTCAGCTTTAGCGGTGCATAGTTACGGTGCACGCAGCTTTGATACTGATCATGCATGTAGTCGCGCTGTAACTAACAGGTTATCTGCCTGACTCAATAAATCCTCGATAGCGGCCCCTGCTGCGCGAAGCGCAGCCCAGCCGCTCGTAGAGTTATGTGTTGTTAATAGTTTAGCTATTGTGGTACTTACTAGCGACAGTGGAGCTTGTTAAAGTAGTCGGTATGATTGTGGACACGGATGTGGTGTCTGTGGTTGTCGTATTGGATTGGTCGTCGTGGTTGTTGTGGTCGTGGTCGCATATGTTGTTGTTGGCGGCTGACAGGTCTCGCACGCAGCTATGCGAGGAGAGCTGCACGAAATGTCGTTCCGTTTCCCAGAGCCGTAGACCATTTCGGCACAGCCTTCGCTGCCCCAAACATTGTTCGGCTCGTCGGAATTCCAGCTGGCGTAGAGGCTTCCTCCGAACGGGGAACCATCGAGCCAGGATGTGAACTGACCTGCGCTGTTCCTGCGTAGACCGATTTACGCGTCGGTGCCGAAGCAAGGAGGGACGGGGCATCCAGGCTGCTGTAGCTCTGAAAGCGCGTGCTTCAACGCAGTGCATTCTCTTAGTTGCTAAACGGGACAGGGCTCTAGCATGTGGGTAATACGCTTTATTTAACTGGAATGTCTCGACAGTTACCGAGAAGAAGAACAGAAGGTCATAGCCTTCACACGCTTTTCTTAAGGGAATGCCTTTTCGACCCTTATACCTAGTTTTTTCTTTCAAAGAACCGCCGCTTTCTTCGACTTCAAAGGCGATTCTACGCCTTCTCACGATATTCTAGATAAGTGCCGTGCTGTTATCGATGACTTTACATGGTGCTTGGGTATACCAGTCCCTGACTGACGGGAACGTTTGTTTGCAGCGACACCTACTACTACACCAGGGGTCTCAGATGAAATTTGTCCAAGGAGGGCGACAGACCCGACAGGGAGGGCGAAAGGGGGCGGCATCCTTTCGATGACGGCCTTCGGCTGGCGCCGAAAAAAACGCCTAAGACCCCCGTCTCGTAGTTTTCTATAATCTTAAATTTTTGACCGTTTTTAAGCCCTTAATAAACCGATATTTTACAGTATTTTAGCTGGGTAAACACCGCCGCAGGCGCCGCCAGATTAACTTTGGGGCTATTGGACAAAAAAAGTTAAAAATTCGCATTTTGAGCCCGCCGCAGGCGATACAACGTTTTTTTCGGCTATATTGTGAAAACCTCTACTGAAACTTTGACCCATTGGCCAGGGGGGGGGGCGACATGAGGCCCCTGTACTACACTACTGAGCGCTCTGTCCAAGCTTACGCTGGACGAAGTTATTCTCTGCCGCACTCCTGATGGACGCCAACTGACCGCCGCTATTCCGACAGTCGCTGACGTGGAGGTCGAAGGACTGAAGTTCAGTGAATAGGCTATAGCAGAACCGCCCGAACGGTACCCAGCCCCTTTCGCACCACGTGGCGGGCTGAGGCTTCTCACAGATCGCCAGTCGATTAATGCTGCACAAAATATCGTTCCATTTCCCGCTCTCTTTGATCACTTCGACACAGTTCTCGCCGCCACCCGCATTGTTGGGCTCCCCCGTGTTCCAGTTGGAGTAGGCGGTAAAGTCAAACGGCGTGCCGTACAGCCAGTTTGGGGCCTGAAATGCACGCCCCACCAGTCCGATCCAGGCCGTACACGGGGCGGAACTGCATCCAGTTTGCTGCAGGTCTAAATGTGAATGTAGGTAAACATGGTTAGCTGCAGCGGTCAACCAAAAGTTCAAGGAGACCTTAGGAGGATCGTATGCCTTAACAGGGAACAAGAAAATACCAATGAGTCGATATCAATCTGTGGCATGTGTATACGATCTTGCGCTCTTCTTCGCGTGCGTGACGGGGGGGGGATCCACTTGCGTATATCCCGTAGTTCATCTTCATCCTCACAAGTCAACGGTCTTCTTGGCATACGTCGTCCTTAGTACTATGGCACGAACCTCGCTTGGATTGACAGTGGCATTGCTTAGGGTTTAAGTGGTTCAGTTTGTCAGTAAATCTTCAGTTCTTGACACTGATCCCGAGCTCGAGAAATAAGGATCATGCCTGGTAGGACCACGGTACGGGGGTACAGATGACGGACGCAGGAATCATCAAGCCCCCTTCTCCCCCTTCACCCGGCCCCGCCACGTCAACTCAGGTGGGAAGTTAAGCAAAAAAGGCTTACCTTCAACATACCAGATAGAAGTGGTGCTATCGTGGTCGTCGCGCCTACGTACCATACAAAGGATTGCCCGGAAGTCGGAATACTTCCGCAATAACATTACCTAAACCACTTAACAGCCAGTCACGTAACGCAGTCAAATCCGGGCCTCATCCCAACAGGCTTAGCCGCAAAATACTTGCAAAATATACCAGACAACGAACTAACGCCGAAGCGTCGTACAACAAAGACCTACGTTTTGACATCGGCTGCCCGCAATGGTGCTGCGGCTTAAGCCCTAAAGAGGACATCGTTTTCGACAAACAAGTAAAAATCTGCATGAATGACCTTAGTTAACGGTTATGTGTTCACATCGTTTCTGTTGACGCTTTTACATAACAAAGCGCACTGGTATTTTAGCCTGGCACAATATGTGCCGTTTTGCGATCTTTAGTGGTATCGAATGAGGCCAAATTCAGCGGGCTAGCTTAAAATCTTTTCGCCACGGCAAGGAACCCCCTCGATTAGAGCTGTACGGATTCATAACACGTTTGCCATCAGTGATGTGCATTTCGGAAATATGTGATGATGATGATCATCATCATCACCGCGATGACCATGATCGGCTTAATCATCGCGATGAATGATTTTCACGGCACAGGATGATGATCATCATCGTCATCGCGATGATGACGATTTGCTCAGTCGTCGTCAGCGAACGGGAAATAACACTCTAGCAAAAAGCGTTTAGTGAGACACACCTACTTTAATCGCTGCCAAGGAATAAAAAGTAGCGACTAAAGCGCAATTCAAGACCCAATGCGAGGAAGCGAATAAACGATAAGGAGATAATGGCACGAAACTGAAAGCAAAGCCGGAATTCGGACTGAGGGGGTGCGCTCGTTGCACTCGTATCACTCGAGTTCACGGTGCACTCGTATCTTTGCGCGGGTTTAAAGAACCGAAGTAAAGAGTAAGGTTTAAGGGCACCTCGAATTATCCTGCTTATCCGCGATGAGCGTGTCACGCAGCCATTGATAATGATCATCATCATCATCGCGATGATGACGATCGGCTTAATCATCGCGATGAAGGATTTTCGCGGCACCTGGTGATCATCGTCGTCATCGTCGCGACGATGATGCGATGATGACGATCATCGTGATGCTCGTGTGATGATTGCACATCACTGCTTGCCATTCAGTGTTTGAGAGCACCACGACGAAATATCTCGACAACGGTCAAGACCGACGCATATGCTTTCGTGGTCTTGTGGAATCGGTAAATTAAATTACTTGCATCGGTGAGGCTTTCTTAGTTGAGTCATGTCCGTCAGAACTTATACTTATGAAGCTTGAAACGAAGCAATATACATGCAAACAGATATCGAAATGCTAAACACAGCAGGCCGCTTGCCCCGCGGCATAGCCCGGACAGGCCTATGAAAGCTGGAAGGTAGTGCAACCTCCCTGGGTCCATGCACGACGTCGCTGCGTTTGCTGCGGCGCAGTTCACTTGCGTACGAACCGTGCGACAGTCGAACGTGTCGTAGCATAGGCATGCCTTAGAGCTTAGCGGGTATCCGGGCAGGACGTCGTGGTAAAACGATGCTACATCATTATCTGTACGATATGAGTACCGTCAAGTGTTTATCGAACTTCCTAGTTCATTGAATGATAAATGAATTGAACTAAACTAAACCAGATTGGGGGCAATTCGAGTCCGTTTCACTGCTTCAACAAATTTGGAACCTTGCGTTGAAAACTTTGGGTAAACTTGCCGGCTCTTTTACTCGATTGAACTGAATTCGATCAGGTTTCATTCGACCGCCATCAATGTTACTACATCGTAAATTTTACCAAATAAGTGAAAGTATAATGAAATTATGCATTTTCGAAATAACTAAAACACGAACAAAGGATGGAGCCGGGTTCAGCCCAGACAGATGCAGACATGGACTCCCAAGTGGACAAGCTTCGGCGCGCCGATGATAACGCACACACCCTGCTGTATGCCGGCGTCCTGGCAAGCCTGTTCGCATGCGTCTTGGTTCGGGCGATCGATGCCCTCGCATACGCCATGAACGAATCTCACACATCTTGATGGACGGAGCGTCGTAGGTCGGTCTAAATGAGGACTGAACGCACTAAGTACGCATTAGAGGAACTTGTGGTCTTACTTTCCGTAGTGCTCGCTGCAGTGCTGGGCGTTGAGGTGGCCTCAGTAATGCTGGATGTGGTTGTGGCCTCAGTTTTACTGGGCGTTGAGGTGGCCTCAGTAATGCTGGAAGTGGTTGTGGCCTCAGTTTTACTGGGCGTAGAGGTGGCCTCAGGAGTGCTCGTCGTAGTGGTGGCCTCAGTAGTGCTGGGCATTGAGGTGGCCTCAGTAGTGTTCGTCGTAGTGGTGGCATCAGTAGTGCTGGGCGTGCTTGTGTCCTTTGCGGGGGTGGTCGGTGTAGCGGGGACAGCTGACTCAGCTGCAGTGGGTGTAGCTGCGGCAGATGTAGTTGAAGGAGGCTGACAGTTTTCGCACACAGCTATGCGAGCAAGGTTGCAGTCAACGTCGTTCCATTTGCCATCCTCGTAGCGCATTTCGGAACAGCCTTCGTTCTCGCCCGCATTGTTGGGCTCCTCAGAATTCCAGCTCGAGTAGAAAGTTTCGCCAAATGGGGTGCCGTCCAGCCAGGATGCGAACAGCCCTACGCTGTTCCTGCGTAGGCCAATGTATGCGTTGCATAATGTGCCGGAGCATCCAGCCTGTTGCAGCTCTGAAAACGGACGGTGTAAAGGAAGTTTTCATCATAGTTCGGAAGTGCAGTCTAGGACTGCGTGAGAACAGGGACAATTCAGTGCACGCCGCAGGCGCCGCCAGAGCAAATTTTAGGCATATCATGCAATTATTCGTTCAAAATATGGCCGAAGTCGTTAGAATATCCGCGGATCTTGAAAACAAAAATTTGCCTTGGTCCCCCTTAGCCCTCGCGTGCCTTCGGCCCGCGAAGGGGGGGGGGGGGTTCCCCCTAGGTACGCCACTGCTCGGGTCTTATCAGAGGGGGTCACGCACCATTGCGAAGGCACATGCAAACACAACACTCACTGAGCTTTCTGAAAGAAACTTACGGTGCACGAAGTTATTCTCTGGATTACGGCTGATGGACACCAGCTCACCGCCACGAAGACGACAGTCGCTGCGATGTTCGTCGAACGGGAGGAGCTCTGTGTTAACGCGGTAGCAACACTGCGCGTAGGGTTTCCAGCCGGATGCGCACCAGTCTGCCGGCTGAGGCTTCTCACACACCCCCTTTCGCAGCAAGTTGCACTGCAGATCGTTCCATTTCCCATTGTTATAGATCATTTCAACACAGTCTTCGTTTCCTGCGTTGTCATTCGGCTCGCCCGTGTTCCAGTTGGAGTAAGCGATGCCACCGAACGGTGTGCCATCGAGCCAGGATGAACCTGAGCTCTTCCTCAGCCCGATGTATGCCGCACACGGGCCGGAGTTGCATCCGACGGCTTGTAGTAGCTCTAAATGTGCATGCAAACGGTTAATGCAAGCTACGAGGCGATAGCGGTAAGGATTGGCCCAGGGACGTGCCACGTAAAGATGACATGCCGGTTTCTTAGGCTACGACAGGATGCAAACGAGACCGTCCTACGTACGAGTGACGCATGCTCACCAGGCGCTCTTCTTCAGGTGGGTAATGTATGAGGCCCATTTTCACCAATAATTAAGGGGCCGTCCATAACTATAAGCATTGTATCGCTTTTGTTAGCGCTCCCCTCTGCGCTGTAATAATGAAACTAGCCTCTCGCGTGCACTAACGCGCACGCAGCAACGCTAGCCCGGCTTTTCCAAGATTTTTTTTTGCTGTACGGACCCAGGTCTTACGATTACATTTTTGCATTGTGCAAGTTGCATGTTGTACGCAATAGCATCACACGTATCCAAAGGAGGAGCACGTGCAGCAATAGTATGTGAAGCATGAAAATGCGGAGCAGAACCATGTGAAACCCACACCCGTATTGGGTTGCTAAACTGCATTAGATTCCAACGATCCAAATACAGTTTAGACAAAAGTCGCGGGTATTTGGCGTGGGTTCTTTAGTGCATTGTTCCCGCTGCGTTGGACTAGTACCCGTTGTTTTGCGTGTCAGTTTTTGGCGAATGAGTTGGATGCGCGCGCAGCGAGCGCAACTTGTGGGCTTGCGTTGTGGAATTTAAGGTTTCAGTGAGCCTCACCACTAACGAAGTCGTTTTCTGCGGCACTGTTAATGGACACCAGCCATCCTCCAAAGTTCTCGCAGAAGAATTGATGGTTAGCGGAAGGCGCAAATTCAGTTGAAACTCGATAGCAGGACAGGCCAAAAGGTGACCATCCACTTTCGCAAAAGTTTGTTGTGGTGCTGGCCTCGGTTGTACTGAGTATGGTTGGCTGCTCGGTTGTACTGGGCGTCGTTGTGGACTGCGTTGTAGTGGTGGGTGCTGCCGTGGTTGTGGACGTTGATGTGGTCGTTGTGGTCGTGGACGTAGTCGCAGGAGGTCTGCAGTCCTCACACACAGCTGTGCGAGAAAGGCTGCACGTAATGTCGTTCCATTTTCCTGTGACTTGAATCAGCTCGCCACAGGCCTCGCTGCCACCCACATTGTTCGGCTCCCCCATGTTCCAATTGGCGTAGGTGCTTCCTCCGAACGGGCCGCCGTCCAGCCAGAATGTGAACTGACCAGAGCTGTCCTTGCGTAGACCGATGTACGCGGCGGCGCAGAATGAGATGGTACATCCAGTCTGTTGCAACTCTGAAAGCGGGAAATTTAGAAGTGTATTTTATGGATTGTTTACTGACTCGTGGGGCTTTCAGACGTAGGTGAAGCCTGCGGGAACGACTCTCGAGAAGAGTCGACAAATATGTTCTGAGCGCACTTCTTACATGTCTTTCTTAAAGAAATGCCTCGGACCCGTATTTTTGCCACGAATCCATGCTTATCGTGCTCCATTTTTTCAAGGGAGCGTTCAGAAAATACGTCAGACTGATATGGGTGAGGGGTCAGCCCGACGCTCACGAATGCTGACAGAGGGGTGGGGAAGGGTAATGCTGACGTCAGCATAAAAATTTGCCCGCCGCCAGCGAAACCGAGCATTTCTGAGACAATTTTGGAAATACCTGTTAGTGAAAAAAACGACTACGGCCGCGCCTAGCGGCGGGCAAAGACAATAGGTAACTAAAACTGAATTTGACCTCAAAAATGATAATAGAACACTGCAAATTGAAAGGGAAGAGAAGCTACAGCAATTTTTGGCCATGCTGACAAGGAGGGGGGGAGGGGATCAGGCCAATGCTGACGAATGCTGATTAGGGACCGGGGGGGGGGAGCCTGACGTATTTCCTGGTAAAGGGGTAAAACAGGCTGACGTATTTCTGGACGCTCCCCAATGGCTGCGGCAGGTGGAACAAAAAAAAACAATGTAGGAGGCGGCCACGCACCCTGCGGGACGCGAAAGAAAAAGTTACGTTGAACGAAGCTGTTCTCTGCGGCACTATTAATGGACACCAGCTGGCCGCCGCTATTCTGACATGCGCTGCGATGGATGTCAAAGGGCCGAAGCGCGTTGAGAAGGCGATAGCAGCACTGCCCGAACAGCGTCCAGCCGGCTACGCACCGCGATGGCTGAGGCTTTTCGCACATCCCCAGTCGGTTGAAGTTGCACGTGATATCGTTCCATTTCCCAGTGCCTCGTATGAGTTCGACACAGCTTTCGATACCGCCCGCGTTATTGGGCTCGCCCTCGTTCCAATTGGAGTAGGCGGTTCCCCCAAATGGAGTGCCATCGAGCCAGGCCGGGAACTGCGCCGCACTATTCCTCACCAGTCCGATGAACGCCTCACACGTGCCGGAGCTGCATTCAGCCTGCTGCAGCTCTGAAAGAAACAAGTCGGCAGGCTGGACTAGCAGATAGGAGCGGATTAGGATGGGTTCAAGACTCTACCTCAGGCTACGGCTTAAGGTCCAATGGGAGGACGCTACGACTACTTGTGGCACACACTTACTTCGGTGGGTGATGAGCCTATAAGAGGGAGAATTTGTCCGATAATAGTAAGCTATACCCCTTCCCACGCCACACTAATTGATAGCCGCTCCTACCCCTACCGGACTGGTCCAAGGCAGAACGTCCTGAAGAAATCCGATGCCGCCCCAACACCTGGAAAAAGTTTTGGGGCATGGAAAGGGTCACGTATGCAAAGATTCGAAAAACCAGGCAAAAAGTGCTCAATTCGGAACCAAAGGGCGTTATGAACGCGTACGGGGTTGTGAGCGTAAAGACACCAGCTTAATGCCCTGGACTATGCTGTTGACTTTTTCAATAAATCTCACGATTAACGAAGGTGTTTTCTCCGGAGCTGACGATGGACACTAGCCGCCCTCCGAGGTTTGCGCAGCTATCGCGATGGGCTTCGAACGATTGAGCTGGAGTTAAAAGACGATAGCAGGACTGACCGAACGGTGACCAGCCGCTTTCGCACTGCCCATAAGCTGTTGCTGAGACTGCCGCAAGGATAACACAAATCTGGAAAACGCGCTGAACCCTGAACTAAACTTGGGCCGAGGGGAGCCTCGGGTTCGGCCACGTATTATTGTTCAGCCAGGAGTCCTTCTGTAGGAGCGTACCGTGACTTACTGCGGGTGTGTTTTAAAAAAGTGGCTTGTCGCATTCTCTTCGTAATTTATTTTGTGCATTGCCGGCCAAAGAGGCATAGGATTTAGGCGTTTGAAAAAGGTTGTTCTAGGTCGGCGCCTAGCTGCGGGCCGAAAATCAAAGTGAAAGAGACCCGCGACTGCTAGTTAGGTTCACAAACACTCGGTCCAACCAGTTACTGTACCCCCCCCCCCCCCGCCCCCCCGGACAACATTTTGGGCATATTTTGAGATGCATAGACATAGTCTGCCCGGCGACAAGAAGAAAATTAACGGAGGTCTCTCGGCGTGCAGAAGGATCTCCCTCGCACATAGTCAAGTGAGGCGGGAATGCAACGAAACGGGACCTACCTTCAACATGACAAAGTCGTGACCCCGAGGTCGTATACGTCCGCTTATGCGTACCTATTATGGCCCGGAAGTGGGAATCCTTCCGCAATAACATTTTCTAAACCATGCGCAGTAGGGCACGCACCGGCTGCAAACCAAGACCGCCTTCGTACAGGAAAATACTTGCAAAATAAAACCAAACACGACCGGACAGTGATGCAACCGACAAGAGGGCCTATTTTTTGACATCAACAGTCATAAAGGGCCTGCTGCTTATGGCCCCCTACAGGACAGAGCTTCTACCAAAAACAAGCGAAAATGTGCATAAATGGCCTTTTAAGCTGGTCTTTGTGTCCCCAGGAAATTTGTTGACGAGTCCGCATAATCCTAGTGCCATGATATTTTTGCGGTTCCGCAATATGTGCACTTTTTGCACTCACAAGTAGGGCTAGTTTTGCAGGGCTTGGCGCCTATAGAGACCCAATAAGCTGCGGCAGTAAGGAGACGAGGTGGGACCTAGCCTCGGTCCCGATCTCGAAAAACCGAGTCTCGGTGCATTTTGTTGGCCTCGGTCTCGGCTGCTTCTCGCAGTCCCGGTCTCGGCTAGATTTTTAGAATCCCCAAGCTCTGCCTGGCGGCAGGAGCTGTGAGACTGGCTTCGGAAGGAGCCCATGGGCTCATGGGAAGGGGCATAGTCAACGCCTGGAATCAACTTAGCGATGAAATTCTCAATGCCCGTCAGCCAATTTATTTATCAAGCGATCGGAGCGCCGCCGCGCCTGGAGGCACACGAATGTGTTCGTTTTTCTCTGCGGCAATCGAACGATCCCTCTACGCTCATCGGCTTCGACCGCAATAAACTCGCCTTCGATGTAACAACCAAAGCACAAGCCGCATTGCAGCGTGTGCAAGGTCTGCACGCAATAAGCGCTCAAACACTCCAACCCAGTGCTTGAAGCAAGACGACTAAGTGCTTACTCAGAGTTTGAAGCAATACGATTCCGATGTTTGAGCAAAAGAACTACGATTTTGTTATCGTGATCATGTAACTTGCAGATAAACAGGCCGCCGTAGGCGGTCCCTCTTCTAGTAGGTTCTTTATGTTTGCTCCGCCACCTGTCTAACTAAGAAAGCACGCGTTGACGTACGTGTATGACGACGTGCATTACTGAAACAATTGCATCGCCGACGTGGATTGTGAGAAGGACGGCTTCGATACACCGCTGGAGCGCCAGGATGGTCGACATGAACATCTTACCTCTTGCGAATGAGACTGACTTTATATTTTTCTTAGCTCGGTGTTGTGAGCCGTGGTCCTTGTCGTAGGACTGGAGCCTTGCAGCGTTTTGACGAGCTGGTACGTAACGCCGCTTTGATTAAGCTTCCACGTGGATTTCGTATTTCGAAAACTTGTTGTTTGGAGCAGAATCACCACAGTTACGTACCAAAGGGCACTAGATCTGCTAGCGCACCGTCCGCCAAATGTTTTGGTAGAGTTAACTGTTCCCTTTGAGGGGTTTAATGCGGGAAACAAGGTTAATTTATGCCAAAAATATGGGTGTTAGACAATTCATCAGATTTTTTTTCGTCAAAAAACGTAACGTCATTTTTATGTTTTTTCTAAAGATTCGCATTGAGAAATGAAATGAGACACTGAACACGGTGCTACGTGGTTGTCAACGCACCCGCGGGTCTATGAACCGTTATTTCGGAGTGCTGCAGTCGCGTTTCGCGGGCCGGGGCTCTCAGCACGCTACGCGCGCTGGCGAACATGCCTCGGGTTACGGAGATCCTGCCTGGGTTAAGTTGGGCAACGGCTGAATGAGTGGTGGTACGGCTAATGCATGCAAGCTACACCAATTCAACGTGGCTTTGCTAGTTCATATGAGGGCTTGGCATTGGAACCGGAGCCCGGATTGGTGTCATAAGTGCCTAAAACCTAAATGAAGCTAAATAAAAAATTTTGACAAAACGTTAAGGTGACGAAACAAAATTTGACGAAACATATTTTGACAAAATTGTTATTGACGAAATAATTTTTGACGATAAAAATTTAACGAATATGAGTGTTACTCGCAAAATGTCTCTCCGCTGGGAAACTTCATACGCTCCAGGCTGTGTCAGGAAATTCACTTGGAGTTAGTCAACATAAACGTCATTCTTTATCTATTCATTAGACACTTATCTTTCAGTATGTATGCGTGCCTCAACGAATATTTCGATAACTCTGCAGACTGATGCCTACGCATACATCGTCTCGTGGAATCGGCAAATTACCTCGCTCTAATAATTCGTTGTTTCACCAGAACTTATACTTGCATACCTCGGAAGGAAGCAACATTCAAGCAACAGATCGCGGAACACTACTGACACAAGCAGGCCTTCTGCCCCATGGCATAGCCGGGACAGGTCCACGAAGACTGAAAAGTAGTGCAGGCTCCTTGGGTCCACTGGAATTGCTTGCACCAGTTAGTGCATGACGTCGCTGCGTTTGCTGCGGCGCAGTTCACTTGTGTACGGACAGTGCGGCAGTCGAGCGTGTCGTAGCATAGGCACCCCTTGGAGCCTAGCGGGTATCCGGGGCAGGACGTCGTGCTACAATGATCAACTTTCCCGCTGTAAAACCGCTATAACGCATCAGTCCAGGTCCGCCTCCCCCCCCCCCCCCCCCCCCCCCC
>JNEY01000795.1:14778-38600 GCA_020875895.1 Aphelenchus avenae
CCAGTATATCTGGGACGGGTTCCCCCTGGCCCAAGTCTCGCTTCCAGTAAGCTAATCACGTCTCGAAGCGTGAAATCTTTCAACGTCTCCATTTGGACATGCTCAAAAGTCACTGGTAACTGCCATAGAATGCTATTTTGGACTTGGCAAACTTCATAACCTTCTAGTAGTCCTTCTCACCAGGCTTTGCTAGAGGAACCGGTAGTCTCGATAACCATCAGCATTACCAAAAAATCGTCCGTCCGCACATACTATCTCGTATGAGTATGTATGCCATTAGTCTTAGAGCCCATCGATGTTGGCGCTTGGCTACGATCACGGACAGTTGTGCCTAGGATCCGAACAGTCTCTTGGAATCTTTGCCCCAAAAAGGGCACTGCGTCGTAAATGTCATAGCCGTAAATGATGCCGCCATTCTTGACCGGTGGAGCGCTTTCTGCCATCTGGCGCGCCACCGGCAGTGTTAGCATCAAGCGAATATCCGCAACGAGCCCCGATTGGTTAGACCCAGTCGAGCCCCCTGCTACTCCATACATTTCAGGCTTCCCATATTTTAGGGACAGAAATCAAAGCGAATAGGTAATTTATGGCACTTTACATATGCTTGTTAAAACATGCGCTCCTGCCTAGCAATTTCGAGCACTACGCATAAACCAGAAAAACATAAACTCCAGCTGGTTTTTATGGGATCATGGTGTTATCACCTATTTCTTGGGAGCTACATGCTAGTACTTGTGTCTGACTGACGGTTCCATTGTCGTATCGGATAACTTCCAAAGTTTATTGGAGAACAGTGTTTTTAAGTTCCTCTTTTTTTTATCAGTTCCAGTTCCCTTATGCCACCAAATTAACAAGTTCCAGTTCCCACTGGTTAAAGTTCCCAATGAAAAAAAACTTCAGTAAGTTCCAATACTTCTACAGTAAAAATTTAAGGCGAAATGGACGGCTCCAGTCGTTATACAGAAGGGGGTAGCATCTACTCTCTCCTCCCGCTCCAAAACATGGACTGACGGTCGCCTAAATTAACAAATTTTGTGACTTTAAAAAGAACGCCGCGCCATACCTCGAATAAAAGCCTGGTAAGCCGGTCATGAAAAAATGCAATAAGGACCAGTATGACTTAGAGTAAAGCTTAAAGGTAATATTACTCCCGTCTAAACGACTGAGCTCATCCTCCCTTCGAAACAACTGAGCTGAGCTCATCCCAAGCAAACTTGAAAAATTTTTACGACAGGCTAGCTGAAATTACACCGAGGAAAACCTGGCTGAAAACCCGCTAATTTAGGCGGAAAAAAACAGAAAGTTCCAAACTAGAGGTCAAATCATGAGAAACATTTTAGATTTCATTGCGTGCTTGCTATCTAGAACGCTCATTTCTAGCTGAAACCCGCTGTTTGCTAGCTGCTTCCGCTTTGACGCAACCATGTAAGTTTACTATGAGATAGTTAGTGGACTGACAGAAAAGACAATATGTTGTTTCTCGCTAGTGACACGGCTGGAGCGACCGAGCAAAGAGCAAAGCAGACCCAACTTCTAGTCAAAGCACGGGCTCCTGCTTTCCAAGCTGAGCAACATTCGGACGTCCTCGGCTAGCCATTTACGAAGCACAGACGCTGTGGTAAACGCAGATAGTCGCCATTTGGTCATGTTGCCTGAGAATCACCCCCACTGCAATTTCTCTTTGACCAAACGTACAAAGAAATCATTTTTAAGGAATTCGACTCGGCGGTAACTTATTGGTATCCGATCGGGCAGTGCGTGCAAAGCCTTTATGTCAAACGGTCACGGGTACGAATGCATGAGACACATGGAAGAAAACACGTAGTGATAACTCTTGTGTTCACGTAAGTCATGTATAGCTGGGCCAGCCAGTAAATGTTTTATGTCTTCGTGCCGAATATTTCTGTGGGGAGGTGCACAAAAGACGTTACCTTTGCCTGCCTGAATAAAATAAAGAAAAAAGCCGATAATCCTGAGTATTGTAAGTCTTGAAACAAATGCTCTGCAATCAAATTAATGCGAAAACCTGCATCTTTTTACCTCTCTTGCCAGAAGTTGCCAAAAAGTGTAAACTCTGCTAGACGTCCTCAGTTAACAAAGGACATCAGGATATAATAAAACGATAGGAACCTGAAAGACCATATTGTAGGGACAGCACCATACATCAAGCGCCAAGAGAGTCGAACGTACTTAACTGTTTGCAGATAAAAGCGCTTTGCAGTAATTTTTTCAACAATATTACGTGAAAAACAAAGCCTATGTGGCACATTACTTCCATACACGCTACACACACTTCTAAACTCACTTTTTCGTCCACGATTTTCCGTCCATATTGACCTCTTTGAAAAGTATCCGCCGAAAACCTGCCGATGGTGTGGACGCCATCTTCATCTTTCTTCTTCTTTATAGGTGCACCTTCTTTAAAAAATGAGCACCTAAACTTGTCCACGGCTAGGATAATGCGTCACGACGGGCATGTCTTTGACCAAGTAAATCTTTTGGCGAAAAAAGATCCTTTCAGAGAATAAGCTGCTCTTAAGCTAATTTTTGAAGGCTACTTCCAATGAAAAGTTTTAAACTTTTTTCGCAGTAAGTCTAGATTATGATTCTTTGTGGGGATTTATCGCATTGTCGCTGATTAACAACATGAAGGCATAGGTGCACGTTAGGTGCTTACCTGAGCATGACATACAAAGCATCACGTCGCGCTCAGCTCCACTTGAGCTCCCAGATGCATAAGATTTTAGGTAGTATTAGACTTAGAGTGTCCCTTAAGTGCTTAGGCTAGGGCTTGTGCATGCCTAAAAACCACTGCGTTTATGCTAAAAAAACGGTTTGAGCGCAAGGAAAAAACATTATTCAATAGGTTCGACTACATAGCTGGGTTTCGCTTAAAAGTTGACCCGAAAAAATTTGTTTTAGAGACATGCCCCTGATTAAGAAGCACCAAGTTCCACAAGCGCCTTCTCTAGAGAAAACTGGTTATAGCAGCAGTAAACGGTCGTCGACTTCAGCCATACTTTACTCGATATTGCTGAACGCACTATGATGCTAGCCGAGCCGGGTACGCCCAGCGAGAATTTAATGCAGATAGCAAAAGCTGCGATGCCATTGGCCTGAAGGAACTGATGTTCTGTTCGCAGTCAGTCGCACCATCCGTCCATAAGGGAAAACTCTGAAACCGGCATTTGGAAAGTTGGTTAGTCTGAGCAGAACCTGGTATTTGCCATAGGTAGTTCGAAACATTTAAAAACAAGTAGTTCTACGGCCAAAAGTGGAGCTAATTCGCAAACGGGTTTAGCGGAGCTCGCATTGCAGCACGTGCAGTATTTTTTTGCAGGACCTGTTCACGGCCCGAATTAGCATGCCCAGGGATGGACAGGGGTGATTCCAAGCGGGCTCAAGACTTGGCATTCAGTTGGAGGAATTGGGCCTTCCATGGCAGAGGTGACACGGGCACGCCCGTGCCGGTGGCATGCCTATGGCGCACTGCCCTTTCCACATGCATCGATCTTTGCCGTCATCCACACAACACTTATCTGCTCTGAGGTGCGTAAGAAAATTATTCAGGCTACCTCGTCAAGTTCGCTGCCACTCCATATCCCTCCGAAAACTGTTTAACTACTGCTTTTAGCCTAAAACAAAGACCTTTGGACATGTTCTACCCCCATCTGGGAGGTGACAACCTTCTGAACGCCCTCGTGTACTCAAGAAAACAACAGTTTTGGGGGTCAAAAGTCCAACGCAGAATAATCGACGTGCTCTGAAACCTTGCTTTAAGACGACTCTTGAGATTCAAAATTGTTGTCAATTCGTTCTGTGCATAAGAAAGTGACTTACTTGTACGATAAGAGTGCAGGCTTGACGACATTTCCTGTTTACCTATGACTTCCTATCCGCTCATTACTAATCATTTGGTCGAAGTGACGGTCAAAATACTCCAACATTTTATTCTTCAGCTGAACCAATAAGCGCTTTCGAAAAAATCGATAAACCCGCGGGTATACCCGACCCCGGGTTGGAGTCGAGATTTTTGCCCCGCTGCGGGTCGCGAGCGGGTCAATTTTTTTGAAACCCGTAGGCGGTCGGGTCTGAATGCCCGACCCGCCCGCGGGCGGGTAGCGGGTCGACTTGTTCGACCCGGTAACAGCCCTGCTAGTAAGTGTACGAAACCGGTAAATACTCGCACAAATGCGCAAGTCATAGCAGGCCGGCAAGCGCTCGAAAGAATGCGCACCTCTCGGAACTGAAAAGCGACGCATGAATGACGAACAAGGCCAACAGAGGTTGGCAGTGGACCGAAGTCTGCATGCAGAACGGGACGAACGGCGACGACAAAGAAACAGCCAGTAAGCCGATCAAGGCAAGAGCTTAAAGGATAAAGAGCAACTGCATGACGTCCTTCTGGCAGTCAGTGGCAAGAGAAAGCAGAAATTGTTCCATTGACAGCGCGAATAACTAGTGCAAGACAGAACATTTGCTGCATTGTTGAAGTTCCAAAAACATGATCGACTTAGGTGACCAGACAAAACCTGCGATGCCTGACTGTTTCGCTGCATCCGGTAAGCTAGGGTTATCGTGGCGAGGAGACTGTCGGGTTTATGCCAATTTGCGCACCACCAACAGTATTTACCATCATCCGGAATTTTTCGCAGTAAACGGACTAAAATCATTCATTTTTTACTTCGCAGGTTACTAAAGTTCAGTGACTTGCCATGACACTCCAAAAATATGACATTTTTAACTTGCCGAATCAAGGGATCGAAGGTATTTTTTTGGTTCGTACTTGCTCTTTCATTTTTTGCCAGGCTGCCTCGGGGATGGACTGAACCTCGAATGGTATCCGTTGCATTGGGTTGTAAAGCTCGCCAGGTTGTTAGAATGCAATGCATAGTTACAACAACCGAGTGATATTGTACGTCGCAAAAGTGTTTTCGGTCGACTGAGACGTGACTTTTCGCTTCCTTTTCAAAACCTGAATCGTTGACCACACAGTTCGCTCTCAACGGTCTGGTAGCGATGACACAAACGCGGGAGGAATATCGAAAACTTCACAGAAATGTACGGGAATCAGTTACGAGCCTAAGATGAAGGATTTCTTTATAAATTTTACTACGAGCCTGGTCCCTGTCTCGAAAACTGGCAAGTCCCGGGCCGCTACCGGAGCAAAAAAAAACGATGCGCGCAACCCTGGCATACATGCCCAAAGCATGGTATGCTGCGTGCATCTTCGTTAAAATTACGGTATCCCCCGATCCCTTATCCTCTGATATTTGTTTTTTTCTATCAAAGCCTATAACCCGCGAAGCCTCCACTAACTATGAGGGCAACGCAGGGGAATTTTAAAACTTTTGGCTCTCTCCCACCGCTTTGGGTTTTTAAAAATGATAACGGCAGTGATAGTGATCTTCCTCTACAGTGCACGGCTATGAAAAAACCTAGACCGATCAGTCCAGACAAGCGGACAAATGTATAACTTCAACTAGTAAACTGTCCCAGTATACTGGTACTAGAATTTCGGTATGACATCAACTGAACGTTTGGAGAAAACCTGGAGTAGCTTGTTAGCGCATTCTCACAAATTACTTTTCGGTTTTCCGTTAGTCTCTTGTACTAGCTTGGCGAAGTGACGACTCAAAATATCCTCTGTATTCAAGAAATATTTCGCTAACAAGTACTTTTGGGGTGCTGCCGTAAAATCGTCGATCACTAGTAGTTGACGGTGCGCATTGAGTTAGCTGCCAAAGTGAGTACCGTTGTCCGCAAGCCAATGCCATCGCCCTTGCAGAACCGTCGAGCAAAAAACCTGATGGTAAGGCCGCTCACATTGACCCACTTTCTTTTTTACGTATTTTCTGCCGACTTAGAGGCGGGATTATTTTTTCGCCTTATGGCGAATGACGAGCACGCCAAGGTCGGAAAAAGTTGGAACAGTGGCAAAAGCCGACGTGTCTTGCAATTGAATTGTACAAAACACTATATCCCTGGAGCAGACGCTTAATAAGTGATTATTCCGAATTTTCGCAAACCTTCGCATTTCGGCAGCTCAGTTAAGCGTCAAGCAGTATTCCGCTTAGACAATTCTCCCCTACAAACCACCGTCTCAGAGAATTTAAACGCAACGTTTCGGCCGCCCCCGATCATATTTAGAGCTCGAATGGATAAGCAGGGATCAGACAGTTACAGCTGAAAGCCGTATTTCGGGGCCGAATGCCACAGGAGCTACATGTCTGAGAGCTCTGCCGGTCTTTTTTCAGCATTTAAGGCCACGCCAGTTTCTCTTAAACGATCTCAGATCTGGAGCCGAAAAAAAATAAAATAAATTTCGAACCAAAGTCCCCCTTTGGATTTTTGACCCTCCGCTCGCAACGCTAAAGAAACCACAAAAATTTACAGAATCGTACAGAGTCTTTTTGATTTCGCGGTTACAGAGGTTGAAAATCATAACACAAAGAAGTTAAGTTAGTTTGAATGATTTAGTAACGTATCTGTTTCGACCGACAGATAGAGTTTGTAGGATAAAACAGAGCGTTTTAGTTGTACTAGAGGGGGGTTCTTATCTTTCGTCCGACCACCGGATCGGGGGTCTATTAGGTGGGGGTGGTGGGGGCGGGGAGGGGGTATTAGAGAAAATACGGCCGGGGGGGGGGCTAAAAGTGAAGCAGCATAAAAAACCTGCTTGAGGAACATGTCCAGTGCTCGGTCGGGATCTTCATGGTTCCCGACCCGAGTTTACTCCTGTTGTTTGTCCCAACGAAGACACATTAAACGGACTAAACGCTGACTCACTTGCCGCACAACATCATCCGCTCAGCAAAGGAAGAACGATATAGTGACATAAAGTTTAATGAGCGGTTCGAGGACGGCCTGACGTATGTGACGTATCTCTAGGCGAGCCGAGATTTTCGGCATCGGTTTCGGGCCTGGATTTCCGTTCGCCCGACAATCCCCATTCGCTGTGTGGTGAATCTTCTGCTACCGAAAAAAGTGGCAAAAATTGACCAAACTTAAAGTAGATTTCGAGCGATGCCATTTGTACTTGACAGATGTGCTTTGTAGAAATACCCCCATCTGTTCACGCGGAATATCAACGGCGAGGTGAACGAGTGAATGACGCTAGTCACTTAAAGTTCCCGCAAAACTTGTTTGTTCAAAGCCGCTGGCGCCGGTTACGCTAGTTCGCTCGCGCATAGAAACTATGCTATTTGCCATTTACATACCCTCATACATAAGGAAGAAGGAAAAAAGGCCCTGTGCCTGTCCGTCGGTGAAAATAGTCATCGCTGGGCTAAGTTTCTGCCAACACTCACTCGCTAGCCGCGCTGCTCGAGCCTTAGTGCGAGCGAGAAACCGTCACATCGTATTTCGCTGAATGTGTCAATTGCAATCCTAGGCCTATTGCGGTCCGTCCGGATCTTCTTTTGCACACACGTTCAGAGAACGGCGACTCTTTTTCGCATATTAAATTGAGAACGATGGAGACTTTTTGTTTAGAGAAAAAATCTGTTAGCGAGAGGGTTTAAGCTGTTTGTCAATCTAGCTGTCGACGACCCTCAGCCTGCAGATGACACAAACGTCCCAAGAAGCTTATTCCATAAGTCTCTTATGCAATCGCAAGTTCTGTAAGTCTCTGTAGCCGCGATAATCATCAACTTGCTTAAAAACATCAAAAACGAAAACTCAGCCTTTCGGTCCGGACCCAGACCAAGGACAAACGGCAAGGGCGCCGGAAATACCGGTTTTGATAGATTTTGAACGACAGCAGCCACAAACCAGAAGACTATCATATCCACTCCATGTGCTCCTTGTCGCACTACGGAAAGTCATGTCCTTTTTCGTCCTGCCGAACTGATGTGTTGCAAGATCATGCACGTCATCTGAGAGTTTAGTGGTATAGTGCGGTGACATGTTCGCGTCGTCACGAAATGTCAAAGAACTCGTCAGGATCGATTCTACACGAGGGTCCCTTTGTTGCATATAGGCTGGTTTTCAAGGAGACAAAAAATTTTTGGCTGCCGTAAATGACTGTTTTGAACATGGCGATGAACATGAGTACTCTTTCTAGAGACACTAATTTTTGCATACCTCCCGGTGAGCTGAACGCTCCTAAGGCGTTCCGAGGGACGAATCTTCCTTAATATGGGGCACCGACGTCATACTGCCATTGCACGGTAGTGCAATGACAAAAAAGCGCATTCATGTTTGCTTTCATCGACGGCAGCGAGCCGCAGCTCCTCTAGTAAAATGAAGCAAAGGCATAGCCTGCCTTGCATAAAAAAGGTGAACAATTCACTTGGTGCTATTTAGTTTTAACGCATTTCCAAAAAACCTGACTTGCGACAGTACTGGCCCAACGTAATAATAGACAAAACAAGCACATACAATAAAATATACTTTATTATCATTTTTGCTATGAACCAAGGCGTACACAGGGCGTCGAAATGTGCTTTGCTCTGACTTAAGCGCTTAGGGCAATGTTTGTTCGCCGGGAACTTTATGAATATTTCTATTTCCTTTTAGCAGAAAATCGTATTGACATGGTGCTTACTCGGGATAAAAATATCTAACTCGTTCGTCCATGTTGTACTAACTTCCTGCGAAATAAAGTGCAACTAGGTACCCAAGGGTTCTGATAAGACCGACTGACATCAGATTGTTGTCTTTTTTTCTTTGTACGAGCAGTCGCAAAGCGTGAAAATTGCGTAAAATAGCCATAGAGCAAGAGCAAATGGACAGCACAATTTTGCTGTCCATTTACTCCGAAACAGCGTTAATCCAAGAAGACGGGCGATGACGCTCCAGTATTTACCTTATTTTGTTCTTGTTATGCTTGCACGTAATGCTTTTCCCGTAGCAGACGAAGTCGCTCCGAGATAGGAAATTTCACGCCGGAAGCTTTTCGAGACGAATGTACACTTTAATGACGAAAAAAGTAAGCACGTCTTAAGCGGAAATGATGTGCACGCTTCCAGGAAGCGGCTTGCATAACACCGTGGTTGTTTCAGCAATCCAATAGAAACCGCATTTTCGGACAAACAAGTCTCTATTACTCTATAGCTTGAACGGGTGAGCAGTCATGTTCCCATTGGATTCATTTCGTTGAGTCCAAACAACTCTTTGCAAAATGGAAAAACCTGAGTATGGTTCATTTCGGCGGTGTCATCGACACACCGTCACAAGCATAGCTAGCGTTATTTCGTCAAATGTACCGACTTCGACGTCTTTAGCAAGGACATCGTGATTATAACATCTGTTTCATCCGCTTTTTGTAAGCTCATGGTCTTTGAGAAAGTGAAAATGAAAATGAAAATGAAAGTGATAATTGTGAACGACCCATTATGGGAACTTGTCAAGGTAAACCACTTGCCTTGTAAACACCGTCCAAAGAACCCGAGTAAAGCCTGAAGCTATGGTTAATAGGTCTCATAGAAAACAGCAAAGCCGGCGATTATCGGGATCTTGTGCATTATCATGCGGGATCGTCAGGAAGATAGCTCAACTGGACGCGCTTTGGCTTTACCGCACTATTAGCACGTTGTCCAGCAACACAGACGTGCGAAAACCTGACAGGCGGGAAGTCGAGAGGCTCTTTCCCATGAAACGGCATTCGTCATGACCACTGGTAAGTTTACTACTGCTAAGAAAACTAAAGTCGTCGTAGAAGCTGAGGTGTTATGCCAGGATTTTTGCATAACATCATTTTGTCCATGATGAACGCGCTTATAAACTATAGTTTTATACTCTCCGCCTAAACTTAATGCATTTATCTTACTTGAACAAAATTTTAAGCGTTTTACACCTATAGATAGTAAGGCTACCAGTAGCTCTATCCGTGCCTTGCCTGCCTGAGGCACGCTGCTTTCGGCGGCAAGATTTTAAGAACGCTGATTAGGTTTGTTAAACCGTCAAAAATCCGCCGTGCAGAATACGGTCGAATGGGGAACAACGCATTTCCTTGTCGTATCAGCTCTTCGTTGGTAGCCGGCGGGTTGAGCCCGGTCTCATCAGAAAATCGTTGAGTCAGCGTTACTGGCGAGTAAAGCGTTTTTAGCCACGTCGCCCAGAAGGCCGGATCGGGAGGCGGCTTCGTCACGTATGGAGCGCTCGATGACGAAAACTGCGCGAAAAACTGGAAGTACATCGACGTGAGCGGCCTCAGCTCGGAGTGGCACATCATGGTTGACGGGTAAGCATGGCGCCCTCTGTCGCGACTTCGCATTTATCCCATATTTTCAGGGTTTCTTATGGACCATCCAAAGAAACTGTGCAGAGATATGCCCTTTTTGATACGGGAAACCCCCGCCTCGGAATACCATCTGACCTGCTGAACAAGACCGCATCAGACGCGAAGGCAGTCTACGATGACAATTGGGGATGTCTACGTTGTCGACTGCGACGTGAAGGGACTTCCCGATATCGTGTTCACCATCGGTGGCCACGAATATCCGGTACCGTCCAAGGAGTACATCATAGATGTGAGTCAACAACAACTGACCCATACATAAAATGACCCGTAATGTTTGCGCATATTCTGAGTGCTACAACCTCTCGCTTAGATTGAACTACAACCTGGAAAGTGCGTGTTGAACTTCGCCGACAAGGGAGACAGCGTCGGTATCGGTGATCCATTCTATCGCACGTTCTGTACGTCTTACGACTACGCGAAGAAGCGCGTCGGTTTCGCAAAGAGCCTTATATGATTCCGTCCCCCCTAGGACCCCCTAGGACCGCAAAGCAGATGAAGTTTTGCCTTTTTGTCCGCCTGGGAAGTCCGCCTGGGAAGCATGCTATAGCGGGCCCGCTATGGCATGTAAGCAGCAGCAGGGTGTTGAAACTTTGAGAGGTCATAACTTTTTTCCAGACAACCGATTCGACTGGAACTTTCCAGTTTTAAATGACTTTAGAAGCCCTATCGAATGATGCCTAACTCGACGTGATAGCGAAAACTTTTTTCCGAACAAGGAACATCGCTTTAGTGTATAAGGATAATATTGTTTTTATGGGATTCTGGACTGCGCACCAGAATTTGGGACGTCTCAGAAAATTGAGTTTCACGCACATTTTTCTGATGACATCCGAGAATCGCGCATTTTCGCGGTTTTGCAGCAAGCCGGTACCTAGAAAACAAGCAAGCTACATTCACAGTTTGCTGTGTGCTGCTCCCAACGCGTGACGCAAGGCGCCCACATAGGTAGCAATGGTGTGCATGTGAATCTGTTTGGATAGCGACATCTCAATGCGTGGCGGCTTGCGAAGCCCGACCTGGCTTCGCTGTTTCTAGCCGACTGAGCCCGGCCGCCGGGCTACATGGCGAAAATGTTGGCATTATTTTGGGGCAAACGAAGACGAATATCCAGTTCGGTTCGTGGGGCTTTCAACTTACCGTCGGAGACTTCCTATTTGTGCAGTTCTCATTTTGCCGAACAACGCGCAATCATCAGGGTCCTTTTTACCAGCTGCAATCGCAGAACTAGCCTCGTTATCCAGTAAAGCCCGTTGATAGCATCCCACCATGCGTACTGCCTCTGTGAAATGTCGAACAGCTGGACACAGACGTTGCCAACGTATCTGTTTATAAAAAGACAAAGAGCTGATAATTTCAAATACGCTTGCTGCGCAAGACCCTTGTTCGCAGTCAAGGTTGGCAATCGAGCACCTACAGTGCGAACCAACGTGGAAGCCAATAAAAGCTGAAACGTGCTTTTAAAGCAAAAAAAACAATGTGACTTGGATTGCTCTGGGGCTTTGCTCGATTGAGGTTAAAACGATGATACAACGCCGATCGTATGAAAGGCGCTGGTCGTATGTCCATGGTTTGTCGGCGCAACTTGTACAGTTGCACGCTGCATGTCAATTATATCCTTACAAGAACTGCGTAAAAACGTGATCGTGATGACGTGAGATGTCGCTGCCATTTTTAAGCCAAAGGCGCAATCAATTTCCGATGTTTTTGCCCCAAAGCCATCCATAGCCCGTCGAAGTGTTACTTCCAAGCCATTGTTAGGTATATGCTACTGTGCTTGTACCAAGCTCGCTTTTTTCACCTATTTGAAGCACTTAGGAATTCTGGTGACGTCGTCCGACCGTCACCTAAACTTCTTTATTGCAGAACCTTTCAAACACGCTTTCTTCTAACAATACAGAAAAAGACTGATATGCCTACAGGTGTATTATGCTGCAGCGCCTGTACCAAGCTCGCTTGCTTTCACCTATTTGAAGCACCTAAGAATTCCAGTGATGTCGCTCGACAGTCACCTGAACTTCTTTATTGCTCAACCTCTCAAACATCTTTCCTTCTAACAATCCAGTGTCCTAGCATTACCACTTTTTCGGACCATTACCACGTTACCATTACCATTACTTCAGTTTGGAAGCCTTACCATTACCCACCATTACCATTACCATTACATGCAAGAATTATTAGGCTGATTTTTCCAGCCTGAAGGTCGCGCATGGGTATGTTTTAGTGTTCCTGGAAAAGCATAGTCAATGCCTACGTATTCACATGCGCTAAACCTTGGCTCTGTCAAAAATGAGTTCAAAATTGGCCCGCCGCAGGCGATACCAACGAATTTTTAGGTCAAAATTTGCAATATATACCGTATTTCTTCTAATAGAGGCGCACTTCTAATAGAGGCGCATCTTCTAATAGAGGCGCAGCTTTCCGCCGTGTGCAAAAATAAAGGCGCATCTTCTAAGAGAGGCGCACCTTCTAATAGAAGCGCACCGTTCTCTGGCACTAATTTTTGTAACTGACTTAAATAATCACTTTGAACAGAGGGCGATCATAAGAAGAATCGATAAAATGCTGTGAAAATCACAAGTCTGTTCAGCTTTGATCGATAGCGCGTGGATAAAAGGATGTAAGGCACAACTTGAGCGAGAAAACCATTAAAAATACATGGAAAAAGTCAGATTTTGTCGCTTTTCTGGGTAAATTTTGTCCTAATATTTCCAGATTTTTAACGGACTTTAGTGTGCAAAAATAAAGGCGCATCTTCTAATAGAAGCGCAGGTTTTGCCCATGTGCAAAAATAGAGGCGCTGCGCCTCTATTAGAAGAACGAGTGCTTGCGCGCGCTTCGCGCGCGAAGCACTCTTCGTAAGAACAAACGTTGGTAAAGTAGACGTACTGTCATAGCATGCCATTAACGTGTGTCCCCAGAAATCGCTTCAGAATCCCGCTTCATCGAAACTGACGTCTTCGACATCGTTGTCGTCGATGTCACGTAGTAGCTCAGAAGGCAGATACGCCGAACCTGAAATCAAATTCGGGCTCAGCGACCATGAAAACTCCCCAGGCCAAAAAAAATCCGGTTCCGGATTCCGAAAAAAATGTTCCAACATGCTCGGATCGTCGCAATTCCGCCAATTTCATGCTCAGCGTGGTCGAAAACCCCCGAATATCAAAAAGGCAGACCGAAATACGCTTGGAACAGTTTACGGTATACCGTACCGGAGCGATGTTCCAGTATGCTCGGATCGTTCCAATTCTGTCATTTTCATGATCAGCGTGGTCGAAATCCCCCCGAAGGCCAAAAATCAGACCGAAATACGCTTGGAACATTTTTGGGTACACCGTACCGGAACGATGTTCCGGTGGAACCGTGCCAATTCTGTCGTTTTCGTAATCAGCGTGGTCGAAAACGCCCGTGTGCAGACAAATCAGACCGAAATACGCTAGGAACATTTTCGGTACATCGTACGGGAACGATGTTCCAGTTTGCTCAGATCGTGCCAATTCTGTCGTTGTCGTAATCAGCGTGGTCGAAAACCCCCAGCGGCACAAAATCTCGGCCCAAAACCCGCGGGAAAGCCGAAAACTGAAAAGCGTGACGTACATACCCACCGACGCTTCCCGATTATTATATAGGACGAGTGCAGGCGCGCGCTTCGCGCGCGCGAAGGTTAGTTCAGTTTCCTAATCCCGAACTAAGCCTAAGCCTGAGCCTAAGCCAGGTTTGGTTGAAATAAAGAAAAGCGCTAGGCAATAAAATCGCAGGATTTATTGTCTTACACAACAACATGGATTCTATGAGTGGAATAACAAGATGGGACCGATGTGAGCGTAACAGTTACTTTTCTTGGCATCAGCGGCCCGCTTGGCAGCGGCTTGCTTGATGTCACAGACGGTGCTGGCAGCAACCTCTTTCTTGATCGACTTCGGCGGAGTTTTCACGAGGTGACATCCTTACCGTTAAAGCAGGTGATGCAGATAGTGACAACGAATGATACTACGTCAGATTTGACATTTTCGACGATGATGTCGTCCATCCCCAGAAGTCGCTTCAGAAGGCCAATGATGACGTGGAAGCCGACGTGTTTACCGTTAAAGTGGGTGCTGCAAACACGTGGACTGCGAAAACGACTCGAAATTGACGTTTTTGGCGTTGATGTCGTCGATCTCCTGAGTTCGCTTCAGAAGGCCGATGTTGACATGGAAGCCGACGAAATTACCGTTAAAGAGAGTGCTGCAGACATGTTGACGACAAAAGCGACGCCGAAATTGAAGTTTTCGACGCTGATGTCGTCGATCTCCAGAAGCCGCTTCAGAAGCCCGATGCTGACGTGGAATCCGACGTATTTACCGTTAAAGTGGGTGCTGCGGACACGTTGACGACGAAAACGACATCGAGATTGACGTTTTTGACGTTGATGTCGTCGGATCTCCAGAAGTCGCCTCAGAAGGCCGATGTTGACGTAGAAGTCGACGAAATTACCGTTAAAGAGGGTGTTGCAGACACGTTGACGACAAAAGCGACGCCGAAATTAAAGTTTTCGACGTTAATGTCGTCGATCTCCAGAAGTCGCTTCAGAAGTCCGATGTCGACGTGGAAGGCAACGTATTTACCGTTAAATTGTGTGATGCACACACGTTGACGACGAAAGCGACACCGAAATTGACGTTTTCGACGTTGACGTCATCGATCTCCAGAAGTCGTTTCATGGACGATGTTGACCTGGATGTCGACGTATTTAGCGTTAAAGAGGGTGTTGCAGACACGTTGACGAAAAAGCGACGCCGAAATATATCATTTTCGACGTTAATGTCGACGATCTCCAGAAGTCGCTTCAGAAGGCCGATGTCGACGTGGAAGCCGACGTATTTACCGTTAAAGTGTGTGCTGCAGACAGTTTGACGACGAAAGCGACACCGAAATTGACGTTTTCGACGTTGACGTCGTTGATCTCCAGAAGTCTCTTCAGAAGGCAGGTAGGCAGAATTCGACTTCAGATTCGGACTCAGAGTAGTCGAAAACCCCCGAGTGCAAATGTTCTCGGCCCAAAACCCGCCGGAAAGCCAAAAAACTGAAAAGCGTGACGTACATACCCACCGACGCTTCCCGATTATTATATAGGATTACGGTAGTCAAAATTTGCTCTGGGCGGCGCCTAGCGGCGGGCTATTTTACCTAGTGCTGATTACGTAATCAAAGCCCTGACTCCGCTCGCCCCTGTAATCAAATGTAACCAGAGGCCTGACCCCTCCCACTGTAATGATTACCGACTTTCTGGACGCTCCCAAAGACCACTGCATACATACCGCATGTTCCCTTTTTTAAAAGGCATTTTATGTAGAAAACGGCCTGCCGCCAGGCGCAGAAAGAGCGATTTTTCACTCTATTTGTCTTCTTTTCGCCTAAATTGCTGTTGGTACCTGACCACTCGTCCCAGCCAAACCACTAACATGATCTCACCCCGCGGGTCCGGCGCAATGTTACATGCAGAAAAAGACACAACAAAAAGCGATTTCTATGACCCGTATGAGTCGGGAACCCGCAGTAAGTAAAATGACACGAGCATACTAAGAGGTTGAGAGGCCCGCCGCAGGCGACACCAACGAATTTTAAGCAAAAAATTGACAAATATTGCGAAAGTTTACGTTGGCGTCGCTGCCGCGGGCATTTTATCTAGTGCTTAACAGGTAACGGTAAAATCGACAAGGACCATTACCATTACCAGTACATTACCCACTGAGCCGATTTGGAAGCATTACCATTACCAACCATTACCATTACCATTACCTCGGACAATGAACAATACTGCCAAGTAGCCGATATGCCTACAGCTGTATTATGCTACTGTGCTTGTACTAAGCTCGCTTTCTTTCACCTATTTGAAGCACTTAAGAATTCCAGTGATGACGTTCGACCGTCACCTAATACTCTTTATTGCTCAACCTCTCAAGCGCGCTTTCTCCATTACAAAGATTTTGGCATTTTAAGGAACGCAGGCACAAGAGAACCCATACCTATTTATTCGGCGCCGGCCGCAGCCCGCTGCCGAAAAATGTCTGCCCCTCTATGGTACATTTTCGGGTTTGTCCGATAATGTCCTGTTTATGTGTCAAAGCTGCCTTTTTGATTAATTTCACCCTAAGTAGCTCGCCGCAGACGGCGCCAGAGCAAATTTTTGGCCTTCTCTGCAAAAACTCGTTCAAGATTTTTCCTTCGCACGGGGCTACAGGTCAATTCAATGAATGCTAATTTAGTAAATGCTAATTCAGTAAAACAATTCAGTGAATGCCAATTCAGTAAATGCCAATTCAGTAAATGCTAATTCAGTAAAACTAATTCAGTAAATGCCAATTCAGTAAAAAGGCAAAACTTAGCCATTTTCCCATAATCCGGTTCGGAACCCATGGTTTATCTTACAGGCAATCGTAGGTAAATTGACAAAATTAGGGGAGAGCGAAGGAACCAGCTACAACCGCAAAACAGTTAAAGCTAGTCAAGCAAAGGAAGAACGTGAAAGGCAAAGAGCAAGAGAAAAAGGTGGAATAAAGGATTGATTGTGGCAAAGCCAACTATACAGTCATGATGGATGACAAATTAGGCCGTGAGATGGAACTGAATGCGGCGCAAAAACTCCAGCTTGGCTTCCGGCGTACGGTCGATTGCATAAAATGCAATGGCATACCTAGGCTATACTCGCGAATTTAGAGTCTATACACCTTAAAGTTTACGGACTTTGTAGAAATTATTCTTTAATAAAGGGTCCCCCCTTACCTAGTCGTATTACAGATGCGGCGGATCCGGGTCCCAAATTGAGACCCGCGGGCGGGTCCGGGTCCGCAGCCTGAGACCCGTGCACATGATTGCAGGGTGGAGAACGCTGATAATAATATAGGAAAACAGAAATTGGTTCATTCTCGTCTTAAATAGCTCCTTTAACGGAGACCACTAGTGCCCTTCACGGTAATCCAAAAACTGACCCCTCAAGTGTACGGCTAATCTATGAACTTTCTGAAATTGGCACCGGCAGTGTTTCTCGTCAAAAAAAATTTTCGCAGTGAACTGTGCAGAACTGCCAACTTCAGTTCAGTACCTTCCTGACTCTGGTTGCGATGGTTCTGTTAGTTCGGCAATAAGCGCGAATTTCTCGCGTTGGCTGCCAGGAACGACGGGTCCATGACCGTGGAGCAGCGCTTGACGATAGCGCTCTTAGTGGTACCGTACGTAGGTTACCTAACTCCCAAAAATTCACACTCATTCCGCAGGCGCTAGTTTGCTAACATAGTATAAACAGCTCATGGAACAAGTGTGGAGCTCTGGTGCGTGCCTGCCCTGAAGTTGCAGACAGGAGAATGTACAAACAAAGACAAGCGCGGCGTGAACGACAGTCAGTTGTACAAAGTGCGGCTCGCCGCTTGGCTGCAGCTACGTTTTCAGCAAAGGTTCTAAAATAATCCTCGGACCATCACAGGCCACTCAACCATAAAAGCAAACGAGTGCATTCGCTTTAAACTTTAAACATGTTTCCATTAACGTGCAATCTTTCCTCGAAGGCGGGGTTCCAAGATTCTGCAAGAAACCTGAAACGGATTTCCAACAAGAGCTGCTCTATTTTGCTGGCATTCAAGACTTCCATTTTAACTTCTCCCATGAGCCTGAACAGACAAGGCATTCATTTGAGATGTAATTGGGCAGATTTCAGATAGTGAATTCGGTCAAACTCGCTGTCTTTATGAAAGTCCAATAAGACCAGCCAAAACACATGAGTTTTCAACGTACAAGTTTCGTGGACGATCCTTGAAATTGAGCGTCTCGTATATGTTCTGGATTGTTTGCTAAAACCTGCGTGTTCACCAGGTTTGGCATCCCTACGAATAGCACCAGGATAGTGTCGGAAAGGTGCGCGGGCCGTGAAATTCGGCCCCAAACCCCCGCAGGCCCGTGGTCTCGAGCCGAGGCTCTCGGCCCCCAGTTCCAATTTTCTAAAACAAATCCTATCTCAGAAGTCGCCAAGATTGACAAAATTAGCAATGTATAAGAAAATTTCTGGTTGTAGTGCAAGCTATAATCTAGGTGGTGCCTCAAATGAACTCTACAACGCTTTTTTGGAAGCTCGGGACGGACTTGAATTGTCAACGTATTAATTTTAGGTAAAACTGTGCTTGGTCTTTAGGCAAACTATTAGCTGGGTTCCGGCCCCCGTCCCCCGGAAGTCGGGCCCGGTGCCCGGTCCGGCCCCGGGACCTCGTTGTCAAAGACCCCCCTCCCCCCCCCCCCGGGGATCGGCCCCGGACCCTGAAAAAGGGTTGGGCAGGCCAGTTAGGGATTTGAGCTAACATGTCCATTCAGTAAGCTTCGACCCAATAAGCGTCGATTCGCTAAAATTCAAACAGTAAATCTTTGACCTAGTAAAATTAATTCAAAGGCAACTTAATCACGATTGTCAAAATGCTTTTAACAAAAGCGGACCCTGTAGGCTCCGTATCCTAAAGTTTCCGGCCCTGCGGCCCGAATATTTTAGTCGGAAAATAACAACCCCCTCTAATTAGACACACTCACCTAACAGACCCCGCTCCAGGGGCCGGACGGAAAATGCCCCCCCCCTCCCCCCGGGTGCCTATTAGAGAAAATGCGGTACGTCGTTTTCCATCCCCTACTTTTTTACCATCCACTGATGTGACCACCCCTGTTCACAATCCCTTGATTTAGCCTCGATTTGTTGCGAAACCACTCCCTATTTTGCAGCGAATGCGACGGTTTCGCTGCAAATTAGGGAATGGTTTTGCAACAAATGCTTCCTGGCAATAGTGTACTTGACAAAAAAAAACAAACAAAAAACAAACATTAGAATCGTGAAGCCAAGTCAGTGTCGCTAGCCTATCCGAGGCATACCTTAAGAAAACCTGTCTCGTTGAGCTTCGTGGTCCGTTTGCATGAGCGTCGAGAACGATGCTCTCTCGTGAGCCATGACGCGCGATCTCAACGGGCAAATAATCAACCGTCTTTCAGCTGCTCTCTGAAGTGGTTCGACAACAACACGTCAAAAAAGCCCTCTTATGCTAACAGCTATCCCGCTGAAGATTTGTTCACTACGTAAAACCTGCCAGATGCTGCAGACAAATTGTGATCTCTTGCTACAACCCGTCATTGCCGCGCCATGTAGCAAGGCAATGAACAAAATGCGCAAAAACGATGCGTAACTATCGAAGTAAGTAGATGACGGACCGACTGGCGAACAAGATAGACCGATGTCGACAGCATTCGGTGAGTACAGCCCTCAAGTCTTCACGCGGTATCGTTACAGTCCGGACAGCGTAATTCAAAACAAAAAAGCAAGAGCTTGCACTTGAAATTTGTTCCGCATGCTGTAGGTTGCTTTCATTGCTAAGCAATTCCAAGCGAACCATTTAATACCTGTAGTAAGCATCGCGTATTGGGCAAGGTAAGACATTGTGGGTTGTGCATGCTCCAAGCTCCATTGAGAAATAGAAATCGCGCTTTCAACTGCCTTTTTTCGGAATTTACGGTACGGGGTATCTAAAAAGAAAAACCTGACGTTGTGATACTCTTTTTCGTGTGCCTGAACGTGGCGCGTAAAAACCATCAACAACATGGTTTTAGAGACTACGGAAACTGGTCAAACGACCAGTAAGACAAAGCATAAGTTATTATCGATCAAATAATAGAGCATGATCCCATAGCTTTTGCGACTTTCTAGTCATCAGTGTATGTGGTCTAAGTTTTCCACGCATTGCATCGACCAATTTGTGGAACGGAAATTTACTGATCTGCCTCTGAGCAAAAAGCATAAGAAAACGCATTAACAAAATGGCGATGGCTCAAACGCCAAGGTCTTTTCCACGCGAAGTGAGGATGTAGCAACTTGCTGATACCGTTAGCTTTCGGACCTATAATATGCCCAGAAATATCTGAATGGCACCTGGTTCACATTGCCTGTTCGGGTTTCATGCGCCGTCGATAGCGCTAACTCGAATAACTTTGCTTGCGTGCATTTAGAGAAAACGTGTTAGGTTCTTTATACTAATCTTAAAATAAGAAGTATCTTTCGTAAAATCTGTGACGAGACGTTTGCGACATACCTTCATGTGTGCAGTACTTCCTAGTTTTTATTTAGTGCTTGGCACTTCCTCTACCATCGACGGATATTCTGCGCTAATAAGTCGGCTGAGCTTTCGCGCTTCTTCGGTTATTTTTTAAGACAAAACGGTGTCACTCAGATCCAGACCGTTGTTACGCTAGCATATTTGTGGTAAAAACAGCGCCAATCGGCGAAAAAAAGGTGGCGAATCGTGCGCGAAAAAAAAACATGCAGTACGCTATTCTCTACTTAGGCAGACGTTAAACAAAGTCTTTTCCGCACTGCGGCAAAGGGTGGATTCTACTAGTAGAGCCTTTTTCGTCTAGAAGTAGCACGGTTTTTAAGGTTCCATAGCATAGCAAAGCGAAAGGACCTAGTAAGCCGCCTATATCTGTTTGGTTTATGCAATCAATGGAGATAACGCTCGTCGCAGTCGACGAAAGTGTTTTCCAGCGCATTATGCAACTAGTCCGTGACGGCATTTGTTCTGTTGTGCACCAAAGCGATTGATCAAAAAGGTGACGCAGTATAGTTACGCTTGCTGACAACCCTTAAACGGTAAAACTTCTGTGTTCCTCGATTTCCCCTCCGCGCTGCCAGTACACAAAATTAAGCTAGACGTCTAGTTAAGCAAGTGCAAAAGGCTTGAGCAGGACGGATGGCGTCGGTGGGGATATGCAAACAAGTGTCACGCACTACTGCAGACTAACCTAAAACGATAAAAAGAAAAGACAAAATGCCTTTGAATTGCGCAGATGAAGCCTCCTCTACTGAGAGCTTCATAATACAGATCGTCGTCACCAGTCTTTTCTGTCGGACATCTCGTCAGAGGTGTTTAAAACCGATACGCAACCAATTACCTGTGCTATAACTCCCGGAGAGAGAAGCCATAGAAAGTTTAAAAAATTCCGGTCAGCAAGACGCCATTCAATCCACTGGTAAAGAACATAACAGAGTGACGAAAATTATGCAAGCAAGCGAGATATATTCCCGTATCCAACGCGGAGAATGCAGAAAACCGGCAAATCTTTGTACGACAAAGCGGGCTCATCAGGAAACACTCCACGCAAATGCGCAAGTAATATAATGAGAAGTCGACGCATGCAAATGGCGAACGAGGTCATCCGGGTGCGAGACGCGTTCGGCGTGAGTGACTCCAGGTTCCCGCGCGCAGCAAGCGGAGCGCACGCATACTCATCGTTTGGATGCCGTGGGGAGAGAGGAAGCGCCAATAAACCCAACAAGGCAGAAATAGTGGTTTGAAATGCATACGAATTAAAAAGCGATGCAAATATGAGTGCTTTAACGGAACAAACTGGTTTCGTATATGGATCTCATGGCTTGGAGATTGCCTGGACGAGTTTGGAAGAAGCTGCCTGGACGTGACGATGTACTAATCATCTTTATTTTAAGAGTGCAGAAGAGGCAATTATACGACGAAAAAAAGAAGCAAGGCCCCAATTCAGTTTTTGACCGAAACCACCAGGGGCCTTTTGATGTTGCTTCCCTTCCTCCCCGGAAAATGAAAAAGCGGACATGCTTCTTACAGGGCTGGGGACTTTCGAAAATAAAACCGAATCCGAATCGAATCCGAAGCCAAAACAACCGAATTTCCGAATCCGAAACAGCAGGTGTTAATTATGGCCAAAACCAAGGTGCAAAACTCCATCACATTCATGCCCACAACACACATACACTAGATAAAATTGCCCGCCGCTAGGCGCCGACCGATGAATTTTTCACTATATTAGTCAAGTTTTCCGCTAAAATTTCGTTGGTATCGCCTGCGGCGGGCCAGATTTTGCATGCTGCGGGTGGGCCGAAAAGATTCGGAAATTCGGTCCAATAGTGGCTAACCGAATCCGAAATCGAAGCGAAGCGAAAACCACCGAATTTCCGAATTCGACGCCGATTCCCCAGCCCTGGCTTCTTACTCACCGCAGCTGTTAACATAAACGCATATAAGGGCGTTGAAAAGCATTAGGGACACTTTGCTGCTGAAGTCGTGATATTCTAGTCATCGTCAACGCGCAAATGATTACTTATTTCCTGAAAACTCCGTAAACGTTTGAATGAATTTGTGTCGGCCCAGTTCTTTAATGGACATCAACAGAAAAGACGACGGCTTACCGGACGTCACCGCTAACAAAGGTCCGCATTGTCTTGCTTAAAATATGAGAGAACGAAAGGTCTAGACAAATTTTGCGCCGACGGAAGTTAATTAATAAGGATGAGAAATACGTGAATAAAGCCGTAAGTCGAGCACCTCAGTAGACGAATATTAGCGAAACCAGAACGGTAGGAAGAGAACTGAGGTGGCTCTCAAAAAGTAGACCCCATATAAAGGAAAGACAGACGTCTTTGCAGATCTTGTCTATTGGGCGAACGTAGCTTAAAGATTTTGCAGAGGGGAGCTGGATCTGTCGAAGCATCAAATGGCCTAATTACTTTTTCAACAGAGTTGTATTGCAAAGAGCTATAGATTTTCGGAGCAAATAAACCGACGTTTATGAAACAGGCATTCATGGTGACTACTTTTTACTTAGAAGGACGTAGGATATTTTTTGTCTAGCGGTTCATTATAAATAGAAAAACCTGTGCGGTCTACCCAAACATATCCGACGACAGCGCGACGCACTGCAGTCGCATGAGCCTTTTGCGGTTTCAAAAGGCATGGAAATTGCGGCTGCCAGCTTCCGCACATGCGCTGAGAAACTTAAATCTGGTAACGATAAGCTTTAGGCTTGATTATTGGGACGGAATGCGTGTTAAGCTATATTATGCATATTCTTCAAAGGCCCCATCAACAGAGCTGGTAAAATTTTTTCACCTCAGAACAAACAGGATGCAAGTTTCCGATTTATGATTGCCATCTTTAGATGTTTCTGCCCACTTTGGTGTTTTTTTAGTTGTAAGTCAAATTGTAAGCCAATTGTAAGTGCATCGCGCCAAAGCCCCCGCACGGAATTTCTACTGTCGCTTGTTAATCACTTTACTTTCAGACGATGCTAGTCGATAATTGCTGTTAATTCGGTGGACGTTGTGCCCGGCCTGTCAATAAATTCGTGTAGAGTTCACTGTATATTTCGCTTGCCATTCAAACGCTAGACCAGTTATTAATTCAGACAGTCATTGCGTATGACAGAAAGGCGAACCCAGTTACTATCGCGAATTTCTTTAGGCATAGGCAGTGGAGTTAATAGCGAACCAGAAAACCGAGTCATTTAGTAACTTTTACGAAACCTGTGCATTCAATGAAGACGTGAAAAAGAAGAAATGAAAATGGTTAGCTGCGAATTTTTGGCGCAAATTAAATGCAAAGCAAACCTTTCGTGGTACTAGCCTCTGCTCGATCTTCGCATACCGAAAACCCGAAAGAAAAAGTAAGGGGGCTTCCAGACAATGTGTAAGCATTACATCGCCCTTTTTTACCCCCCCCCCCTTTCAGGGGGTGTAATCAATTTTTGCACTAATTTTGGTTGGGGTCCG
>JNEY01000796.1:0-15979 GCA_020875895.1 Aphelenchus avenae
GTTAAGATGGGCGCCCATCGTATTGCACATCGCCTCGAACGATGTCCACGTGTCCATACCTTGCAGCAGCTGTAAAACACAGCAGATGAACTAATCGAAATCATTAGGACAAAGTTAGAGCTATCTCAGCTTCAATTCGGACTCTGGTTCCGTATCCGTTAAATTTAAAATTGACATTGTTTAAAAAAAATCCAGGTATGCGTGGGGCTCATAAGGCGTTTGCTACAGCGAATTGATGACTCCAATGGAATTTAGCTAAGCAAGATGAAGTGAACTTGGATTTTCTTAATTCACTTCACTTTTTCGCATTTTTCGGAAACAATGGTCGAGACGCATATCTGTTTCGCCGCGCTCATCCTCGAATCCCAGCCATAAATTTCGGCAAACCAACTTCCGCCAAACATAACTCAGTCGGAAGTTTAGGCTCATCGGAAAGGCAAGAAATGTGTGCTTATACCTTATAGCATTTCCGCGTCACGTCGAGATACGTCCATCCTGACTCGCAGTATCGTTCTTGACGCGTCGGTTTCGGCACTGCCGCGCTTGAATTCGCACCGGGAACTTGGCAGATGTACCCCCACGGTCTATCACAATCTGCCGTATACCACTTTCGGTCGGCCAAATTGTATAATAAGCAAAGTGAACTGCTCGTCGAAGGGGTACCTAAATTTCTTGAGGCTCATCGCAAGCTGTCTGTCCGCATGCGGGCTACGTTCTCCTTCAGTGTCTCTAGCGGAGAACATACTAAAAGTGTCGCGCTGATTTGTTATCATCAGGACAATGGAACTGAGTGTACAGATAGGAGAGAACGCGGGAAAGTTTTGGTGAATTTTTGGCAACATTTTGTTTTGAAGCTTTAAAAATTTTATCTTTCTTCTACAAGTGGGCACAGCAGGTAAATTTCGTTAAATTCCCACTTGAAACAGTAAGCTTTGTACTGATTTTTATTCCATACGTAACGAAGACAGTAACAGATAGCTAAATGACGTTGGCAAATAATGCATGCGATCGATAAAAACAGCGGCAACAAGTACTAAGAGTTCGACTGTCCGACTAAGCGAGCATAGATGGCGTCGTAGTCGTCGCACACACACACCATAGAGCACGAGAAGCCAACGGCGTCGCTCTCATCCGCAAAAGGATCGCGCATTGTGTCGTCTCGCTGAGCGTTTGCCAGAGAAATTATCGCTTCGAATGGCTCGATGAGGTGCGCCGGAAGGTAGAACTCGACGCGATCGTAATTGTAGTTATGGGCAGCACACTGATGCGACACGAACGCCGCAAAAGTGCCGTCCAGAAGGTAGCCACTTGGGAGGAATGGATGGTGGACGACCATCGTAGATCGATCGCTGTCGAAGTAAACAAAGTAACCGCCGATGCGGACGCTGCAGTACTCCACCACCCAGCAGCGCATGGAAGGTTTGGCCTGAAAGATCGTTATCAGAACCCAAAATTCAGTTCAAGTAAGCCATATTCGAGTGCGAAAATTTTATTTTGGCGCCAATTTCAACCATTCTCTTTTTTATTTATCCTAGTATTAGTACTTAAAAAAGTGAATAATAAGAGACCTTAAAAACATAGCACTTTTGGTTGAAAACATAGCAACTTCTAAAAAAATTGCTTGCCATAGACGGATACGTGACAAAAACGGATCGTGAACGGGAGGCTTTCAGTGGCCACCTCCGTCGTATACACCGTTCAAGCAACTAAACATCGGGAAACTTTAACTGTACCGTACTGCCGTACCGTACTGACCTTCCCGTATCACAATGTCGTACCGTACGGCGCCGTACTCCGTACCGTACTGATAACACTAAAAACACCAAAACATGTAGGAATTCGCATAAACACTTACTTCGATACCGAAAAGCAAAACAAACATAGTGAATTAGGCGTTCATAACTAGTGAATTTAGGAAATTGTCAGAAACAGGTGCATGGTATCTGACTTGAACCAGCATTTGACGTAAACCATAGGAAAAATGTCATGCAAAGGGTTCGTCTTTGGTAACTGGCGTAGCGTAGTACGGCCACTACTGGTACGGCACGGCCCGTAATAAAGTACGGCTCCCGAAGTTTATGACAACCTCGTTCACAGTGGCCTTATAACGGTACGGGTTTCGAACACTAGCCTGAAGTAGCTGTAAGTGGCGAATGGCACTTTTCTCAATGAAGTCGAGCATGTCGTTGTCGACGGGAGATACAGGAGCGTCGTCGTCGCAGTTCGGCAGGAATAGTTTCCGCGGAAATCCTTGGTGAAGTTGCATGTGCGTCTCCTTGTAGCGGCAAGTGTACCAAAGACGTTCGCTCTCAAGCCGCGTGGAACTATATGGCACGATGCGCAGACTTGAGACTAGCAGGTTCATCGAAAGAGGATCCAACAGCGGTTGCGCTCTTAAGGGATTATCCTAAACCACGATAAACCTTCCATGTAGAAGAACACTTGAAAAAAGGCGCACCATTTAGGCCGCGCCGCAACGTACAAAATGGAACCGGGCGAGGCTCCATCCGGGACGCTCTGGGCCACAGTTTTCCTGAACCGGCCAGTTCACTGAACTGGAGTGAACTGAACTGAACTGAACTGAACTAGACCTTGCCGCCGGGAGGCTCTCTTCTCTTCGGACGCAGCCCGCATACGATCCCCCCCCCCACCCCGCGATTTCCGCGTTGGTCTGTCGTGGAAGTCCGTTCAGCCCCACCGACCCGACCCCGCCCATCCAAATGAGGCCTTTGCAGAAACTCTTCAGGACCGTTTCGCACAGCCTCTCGCGGCCAGTCATTCGAATAAGGAACACCGCCAGGCCGAGAAGTCCCCCTCCCGGCCAACCACCACCGAGGAGGTGAGCGGCGCATCTCTGGACTCAGCGAATGCAGAATAAGCAACATATCACCTGTAGTGCAGCGCATGGTCTGAACTGCTGTCCGTCAAATGCGGAAGCCTCGACGCGTGAAGTTCCTGCTTGTCCGTGATCGCCAGGCGTATTAGCCTTGTATTGCCGTATACTTTCCGCATATGCAACAATCGCCTGCTTGATTTTCGTCGGCTAAAAACGGAAGAGCTTAATGTATCGTCGAACACTTAGAGACCCAAACTTGCCTTAGGTTCCTCCATCTCATCTCGCTCTGGAAATTCCTCCGTGCTTAGACATTTGAATATGCCAATGAGGAGCTTCACACCGTCTCGAGTTGCCTGCAGCGCAATTGGTGAATGCTCGGCACCCTGAGCGCCAGTCGACCTACGTGTTTCCGGCGCAGGTCATTGTGCAACACCTCTCCGCTTGCGAACATTCCAGCACTATCGTCCTCCTAAAGAAGCGTTGCCATTTTCTGCAAAATCACACAAGACTTCTAATAGTAAAATTTGTCTTGCGCATTCCGCTAATTACCGCGCCGCCAACCCTCGGTATACCTGTTCAACCTCCTCCAGATTGATCGCATTGCGCCAAGAAGGGTCATCGAGCATCGTCTCTATGGTGTCAGCAAGCTTCAGTAGAACGTCAGGTCTGTCGACTTTAGACGCCCACTCACGCAGATCACCTATTAAATCTCGATCCACCTGCAAAATGAAGAATGTTAATAAATCCAATTTTCTCTTCTCTAATAATAAAACTTTTCTTTTGGCGCGACCAAACAGTTTATGTACAGATCTTGTACCTAACAAAAAATTCACTTCAAAATTTTATGGCAAAAAATTGACATTAGGAGGAATTTATCTGCGCCATGTCACTCTTACGTTCAAGAATAGACGCCTATCGAGGGTCACTTTTGGTCTCTCATTGGCTTAAGTGTATTCAGCGAAACCTCCGTAAATTTCTCCTAGAGGACGAAAGCTCTACATCCGAAGCAACGACAATGCCGCAACGAAATGCTGGTCAATGTCCAAGTTGGACGAGAGGTGTACTGGTCAGGTTCCTAGTCTCGTATGCAAATATGACCTCGTGTGGTTTATATATCCCTGCATTGCTATTACTCGACGTCATTGGCCATCAGGACTTATGAGACAAATAAATTATCTACCTCCATTTGTCCTTTAGCCACAACACGAACAACTGCGTAGGTATGTGACTTACTAATCTAACAGCGTCTGCGATGCTCTTCTTGATTTTCATAATTATATCAATGAGCTGAAAAAGGCACGACGGTTTGCAAACAGGATAAAAAAGGCGTTGGAACCTACCAGTTCGGGGACGGGCGTATTTCCATCTAATAATGTTCCAACCACGTCATCGATGCAAAGCTGGCAGGTAGCGTCGATCTTAATTTCACCTATTGTGGATATGTTAGATGGCACTTGCCTTGGATGCCTTATATGTTTGTATAAGTCGCGAAATCTTCTGTGTCTTTGCTTCTTCGTCTTGTAGCCACAAGCAGAACTGAAAAGCAAATTTGCGTGGACCTACACACGGCGAATATCTTACTCACTCTTTTAGCGCCGACGGGGTCAGAAACGATAATCAAACGTGCGTACATCAGCGACTTCGTGCCGTCAGACATCCATGCGGGTTGATCGCTCGCTATCTAAAATCTCGGTGCGAGAGAGCGAGAGACAACGTCCTAACTCATAAGCTTTAGCAATAGTTCCGGCGGGGGAAGGGTCGCTAAGGATTAGGGTTAGGTAAGGCGTCACAATTTCAACATTTCGTGTGGTGTCTTCTCCACTTCTCCATTTTGCACAAATATGCTTTTCCCTTTACCGCCACGATTATGGAAGTTGTATACTAACTCCGTAAAGTGATACCTGTTTCTCGCCAACCAGCAAGTCGAAGAGGCAATTAAACTCAGCCACTCCCGAAGTGAGCGGCGCGTCGGCTGAAAAGAAGAGAACAATGCTAACATGAACGGTTGCTTACAACCTTTGTGCACTTCTTCTGCAGCTTTCAACACACGCTCCGCTTCATCGTTTCTGTCCAACCGTTGCAGCGCCAAGCAAAGCGTTAGCTGAACAGCTAGGGCGTCTGGCTGCAGCTGGCGCGCACGCTCGTAGTATACAATTGCTTGTTCGAAGTCCTTGGCCTGGAGACAGGCACGGCCTTTACACACAAGTTCATCGAAAGTGGCCGGTTCCTGATGCCGTTCTCGCGTAGCGTCTGCGCTGCTGCAAGCTTCCGCCGGTTCTTGGCGACGAACGTTTTGCACGGCCACTGACGGCTAGAAATCCTTCTACAGGTAAAAACTTATACTAATGCCCATGAGGTTTGTGTGTTCTCGAAGATTGATATGTAAATAGCATCACTTACGCTTCCGTGTTCGCCTACGTCAGCACTCGGGCCAATGTCGGCTTCGGTCGGATCGTCGCCTTGTGTCATACCCTACAAAGTCTTAATTAGCCCAGTCAGGAGAAACGCCGTATTTGACACGTGCGGGCGGTGCGGGGGAGGGGGTACCCCTGGTGGGGTAACGTCATGGTAGGGCCTAAGTGGGCCAAAATGGCTAAAATAACGTTAGGTGCACCCTGCGTCCTTCGCACCGCTAAATACGGCCTGTTACGAGCAACGGGCGTAATTCAGTTGAAGCCTGATTTAAGGGCTCTTAAGCAACGAGCCTTGACCCTCTTGTGAAAGCTGTTTAAACACCTGGGTGTAAATCACTTACAGTTCAGTTAATTAATCAGAGTTCTGTAACGTTACCCTTGTTAGATTTTTTCTAACTTTTCGGATATTCTAGATCAGAATTTTAGTGGTAATGCTACAAAACCAGGGCCATGGTGGGTGAAAGTTTCTAATAACTCTGTGGCTAGCAGTGTCGCCCTACGAACTAAGATCAACACCATGAAGTTAGACTCTGCAGCACAACGTTTGCGAGGAGAATGACAAACCTGCGCTTGCTGATCCGCTGACGTGGAAAATATCTGACCCATCGTTACGAACTGGCAGGGTGATGCAGTGGCGGCTGCAGCAGCTTTGTAGCGATTGGAGCTTCCAGAACGCTGAAGCACGAAGTCTTAAGAAATGGTTCAGTTTTACCGTATTTCCTCGAATAGGTCTCCCACTCGAATAATCCCCCAGCCCTCTACAAGGGGTATCCGAAACACATTTCCGCCCTCCCCTCCCCCCCCCCCCGAATAGGTCACCCCCGTCCCGCGAAGGTGTCAAATATCTTACAACCTACCTCAACTTTGGTGGATAATGCAAGTTTCTAAATGTATTCCATATTATCTGCCTATTTTACATCAAAGCAAAGGATTTCTGGAGGCATTAGGGAAAATTTAGTGTGCCCGATGCCATGGAATTGGCGTTTAAAAAAGAAAAGGAACTCAGTGAGAAACTATGCAAACTGCCGCCCCAATTAACCGTCCTTAAGTTTCTCCTTTCCGATCATAAACGCGTCAACACGCATCCGAGAAAAGACGCACCGTCATTGAAGTGAAACAAGAGAACTAGTTTCGGCTCAATGACGAAGGTCGTTGCATCTTCATCACCCATCTCATCGCCACCTCGAATTCACTATTCAATCATAAGAAGGTCAAATCGATGAAGCCCGTCAGCACTAACGTCAATGTCATCCAAAATGTCCAGGCTAGGGCTAGCGCGTCATTGAATGTCAATGTGAGAAATTGTGAGCGGCTGAACGGGTCTGACTTCTGGTACATCACGTCCCAACCCCCCCCCCCCGGGGTCGGGCAGAAGTATCTGTTTACGCTGTTTGAACGAAACAGCAAAAGTATTTGCAACAACAGGAAATCGATCCGGTCTACGTAAACTCTAGCGATCACAAATCGGAAGTCAATTAGCGGTTAACTGGTATCCAAACACCCGCAAACTCCCTAAAAGCCTGAGAAGTTTTGCGTTGTGCAAATTTAATGCCTTTCGGTTCTTAAGTAACATTCTAAATTAGAATGTTACTTCTGCTTCCCTAACGCTATTGAAGAACGACTGAAGAGACGGCAAGTGACAAAGTACGACCGACTCAAAGTGCCTTACAACATGCCGTCCCATGGATAAATCACATTATGCATAAGCTTCAGTGAAACGAGACGATAGTATTTGACATTTTTCTTGTGGAAGTGTAGAAGTCGCCTACAAGTGTCTGAAGTGAAGCATCTTCGTTGACGGCAATGTTTGTAAACAAGTGACGCAGGCCACCGTCGTATCGATGGTTAAGTCATTCACAGCAGGCGACAGCATTCACAGTCAACAACAATGCAGAAGTTTGTCGGAATAAGAACTGCTCTACTCATGAGCGCTTTGATTCTAGCAGACGAATCGGCTGAAGATGCCGCCAACGAAAACATCGTGAGGTAAGCTCATTATAAGTAGATGACCGTACCGCACTCCTTTCTAAGTTCCGCTGGTTTTCCAAGAATTTTCTTGTGACAACTGGCGTAATTGTATTTTACGCTAATTTCAGCATTCCCCTGAACGCCAGCATTACTCGCATCCCGCTACAGATGTTCGAGGATAAGCCCTTCGTCTTCACCATCACTCACCCACCGGAGATTTGCAGCAAGAATGGGCTTCCCTATGCGTAAGTTTCGCCGTAAATTGTCAAACAAGCCTCTCACGTGAGCTAACGCGCACGTGTAACGCTTGCCGTGTTTGTCAAGAATTATCGTTTCGTGAGCGCACTTTCTGGGGGAGGGTGGAGTGGAGGCGCAACCCTGTGCGGGGGCCGGGGTTGGGGCCGGCCCCGGGGGTAGACGGAGGCCGGGGCCGGGGCCTGAGGTCGGACGGGGGCCGGGCCGGGGGCCGCAGGCCCCTGTTCCAGCAAGAGAAAAATAATACGTTTTCAACGCCGTTCTTTAGTAGCATGCCAAAAATGGTATATAAATTAAGCCAAAAATGTCGTAAATGTGCATGTTTTAACGAGTTTTAGCGACCTACGAACAATTTTAGGTGGCCTTGGGCTCCCGGCCCCCTGGGGGTCCAGGGTCTTGGGCCCCCGCGGGGCCGGGGGTCTGGACCAGGCCGGGGGCCGGCGGCCCGCGGGGAGCGGGGCCGGGGCCTGAATGTTCGGCCCCCGCACAGGGTTTGTTAGGCGTTACTTAACACTAACCACAAGATAAAATGGCGCTCCATTAGGCGCCGACCGATGACATTTCACTATTATCAAATTCGGAGGAATCCTAGCCGTAAAATGAACAAAATATGAGAGGGCACGGGCGTCGTCATGAAGGACCCAAGCGAGGTCAAAGGTGCCGTGTGGATCCCTCGTCATGCCGTAAGCCATGAAGGGCACGTACCCATCAGTCGTCTTCTGAACATCTTTACGCAGTATCATGCACAACATTGATTTGCGCCTGATCGTTTAGGATCGACGTTGCCTTCGGCGGGGACTGCCGGTTCCGGATTGAATGGAACACCTACGACTCTTACGGCCGGATCGACGAAATCCAGCTAATCCGACGCTGGGATATGAGTGTTTGCGTCAGTCTGCCTTTGGTCGAGCCGCTCACCGACGTCTCGGTCATTATGTTTCGCGCTGGCGCTGCATTGGCGGACGACAACTCCTGTTCCAACGGCTACTGCGACTACAACACGTGCGTGGTCGGCGACCGATGCCCGTTTGCTGACCGGAACAAGCTCGCCGGTCCCGTCGAGATGAAGGTAGAGCTAGGATACCTCGAGATGGCGATGACGAGTTGTGGCTGGACCTTAGAGCTGAATAACTCCACCAGCGAGTCGCTTGTTGGGTAAGTGATGTATTTCTCATTTTTTCTATTTTTTCTATTTCTTTTTTTTCTATTTCTTTTTTCCATATTTCTAAAACGTCTGACCGTTTGACGCGTTCGTCATTTGAGTGTGGCGGCGTGCCCGCGAGTCTTCTTAAATGTTTTCATACTTACTCGTTAGCATGCGGAGATCTGTCTTTCAATAACCGGATTTTCGAAAATATTGAAATTATACATGTTTTTTAATTCTGCTTTACTGCCCTTAGCAGTTCTCGTCAGCAGTGGCGTAATTTGGGTTCAGCCAAGGGGGCGCGCATGGTAAGGGGGGACCCTTACCTTTTTTTCGGCGCCTGCCGAAGGCCGGCGCCGAAAAAATGCCTTGGTCCCACCTTGGTAGTTTTCTGGAGTGTCCGATTTTGACCTCGTTAATGTTGCTAAACTGTCTTTTTAGCATATTTAAACTTAAAACGGCTCGCCGCAGGCGCCGACAAAGAAAATCTTGGCCCCCTTGGGCAATAACTAGTCGAAAAATTGATCGGCTGGTCGAAATTGAGAGCTTTTTTAAACCAAAATAGCCCGCCGCAGTCGCCGCCAGAGCGATTTTTGCTCTTATAGCGCAAAATTAGTCGAAAATTTGAGCAAATTGGGTCAAAATACCTCAATTTCCTGGAACTGAAAAATTTGCCTTGGTCCCCCTTACCCTCGCGGGCCTTCGGGCCGGCTCGAGGGGGGCGCGCCGCCCCCTGCGCGTCCCCCAAATTACGCCACTGCTCGTCAGTACGAAGTCTTTTTTCCTTTTCAATAAAACAGCGGCTAAAGGTTGGATGACCGCCTACGCAAGGTTGCTTCTCCTGAACATTATAGTCAGGGCGGACAAATTAGACGGAAATGATATAGGACGTTTTTAAGATTTCAGGATAGGGGAGGGCGCGGGGAGCAGGGAGTGGACCCCAAAAATGGGTCAAAATGGCCTCAACGCAACCGTGACGTTTTAGCGAACCGTCATCTGAACCTGGTCACTACGAGTGGACGTTGGAAGACGAAGCGCTCCTCAAGTCGGTCTTGTCCAAACCAGTTTCGTCGTCCGACAGCATTCTGAGCCATGTGGCACCTTTACTGCTGCGCAGGGTCATAGTGTTTGTTCTGCTCAGCGCCGTAATCTGCCTTGTCACGGTCTTTTATTGCTGTGGACCGAAGGCGAGCGAGCAGCAAAGTTAATAAAGTGATGCCCTTTGCCTTACTACTACTATTAGTCAGTACATAGTCAGTAGTCCGTGAGGGATGAACTTTGTTAGACGACCAGTACCGCGACCTTAAGCGAGCACGTCTCCAATTCCTGAGAAAGCTCACATTGTCAGACGGGCTTAAAAAGAATAGCCCCATCCAATGACGCCAAATTCTCTTTCATTGTTCCAAATTCCAATACATCTGTCAGCTGGAATTCCGCAATGAGAAGAACTTGTCCGGCTTCATCTCCGAAGCGTTTCGGAACTGCACTATTGGTAGCATTGTGCTAATAAGATGTAGTGAGCGAATCCGGAAGGCGATCAAAGAAGTGGCGAATACGATCTTCGTCGTGTGGACCCTGGATGTCACCGTGGGGTCTTTCAAAAACGTGCAAGACTGCTTGGACTTTGTGGATAGTTTCCGCGGCGTCAAGGTATGAGCCAGGGCTGATGCCCACGTATGGGTCGAATGGGCTAAGTGGGGGACGCTTTCTGGGGGCGTGGTCGGAATAAAGGGAGGGCTAAAATTGGTACCTACGCGTTTGGAAATGTAGCGATTTTACTTGAAATTTCAGGCGTAATTCGACAGAATAGGGCCCACTTTTCAGAACCTGCACGTTTGCATGTCGTATCGCTTGTCTCTCAACGAGAAAAAAGGCATCATGAAGTTCTGTCAGCGTAAGAACATCACGCATAATCTCTGATACTTGCGTGTTCTTCTTGAAACTCACTTCACTTTAACTTTTGTCAGCCCAAATACAGCACCTCATGTCTTATTCGTCTAACAATCGTCTACCAGTCAGCGCCGCTATCGGCGATTACGTGTACCAAGCCAGATAAATTGTTCTTAAACATATGCTGTTTCAACGCAGCAGACTGTACAATAGCGATATCGCACTTGTTGCATTTGCATGCATGCTATAACCCTTGCATCGTAGCGTTGCTGTACGGATCATAGCCCTACGCCATGAATCATAGAGCCATCGCATGCGAGCAGTATCCAAACGTCGTGTGTCGTAACTTTGTTTACGGCGTACCACCTCTGAAAGTTCCTGGCCTCACAAATCTTTCCACAGGCTATTCCAGGGCTGACACATAAACCGGAAAACCGCCTGAAAACTGAAACCTGAAATTTTTCTTTAAACCAAAATAGGTGTGCTCGGTCTAAGTCATGAACTGTCAATAAGGCGAAATTTTGGAGGGCGTTATTGAGTGCCCGCCGGCGGTGACCATTACCATTACCATTACCCACTGAGCCGATTTCCGGCCATTACCATTACCACCATTACCAATTACCATTACCCCGGGCACTGCCCGCCGCAGACCTTATAAAGTGATTTCGAGCAAAATTTTGGTAAAAATGGCGGAAATATTCTAGGGCAGCTCCTAGCGGCTTGGTCTCGATTGAAAATCCGGAATCCTGCCAGCTTAGTCCCACTTGCAAGTCGCTTTGTGGGCTACCACGGCGTGCTTTGGTGAAAATTGAAATTTTGTTTCGGTTTCTAAACAAAAAAAAGCTAACAGAATTGCCGCAGAGTCCGCACGTGACGCCGCAGTACCGCATACGGTCCTGCACCGAGAAGTAGTTGTTCTGATTGCAGAACCCGTTCGCTCGCCAGATGGGGCAGCTAAAACGACTGATCCAGTTCACACAGTTATAAGGGGAGCGAAACCAAATTTTCGGTACTCAATGTACCATTGTTTTCGGTACTCAAATGGTACACGTACCATTTCTCATTTTACCGGTACTCAATTTTTGGTACTCTATTTAACGGTACTCAACTTACCAGGAACCGTTTATTCAGGTCACCTTCTTGGGCCAGCTCCTGTCAGGGTTCGACATCGCGCCGTACGCCGAGGCGTTCAAGCGCGCAGTGTTTCCTGACGCTCGGCGGGACATCATAGTCAGTCTCGAAGAAGCTTACGCCGGCTGCATAAAGCGAATGATAGTGCAATGGTAGTACACGAGAAAGTCGGCGTCCGGGAAATGCCTCACGACAGGGTGAGCGAGGGGTGCCCATTCTGTTTTGATGTTATTAATTATTTAAAAAGTCACAGTCCAAAATCAACTGTAGAATCATGTGTACATCCACGGCACGATTGTCGAAGCCTTCGGCAATCACTCTGGAAACCGCTTGGAGCCCATGATATCGTCAATATTTCAAACTCCCTTTGATAAGTAAGCCTTAAAAAGCTTTGGCGGCGCCTGCGGCGGACTATTTTGCTCTAAAACGTCCGCAGAACAGCGTGTAGTCCCAAGAACCGGGTCACAACTCCCAGAGACCCGTCCGAAGGCAAAATTTTGGAACGAACTTTTGCACAGAAAGTCAAAAATTTACTCTGGCGGGCTATTTTGGGTTGAAATTAATCATAAGGGCAGCTTTAACCCATAAACAGACGTTATCGGAACAACCCCGGAAATGTACCATCCGAAACATTAGGTAAGCGTCCCCACTTATGGTCGCTCCCCCTTCAAAAATTTTGGTCTGCTACGCCCCTGCCTAACGCGTGTTCCGCAAACAGCGCATAACGCCCCGCGCGGTGCGCTAAGCAAGAAAACACCGCGAAACAGCGCAGCCTCCGACGTCTGCCTTGTCCACGGACCCCACCCGGCCTCTCTCTCCGTCCTCGCGGGCCGGTTTATAAGCGGGCGCCTCTCTCAAGCTCTTCGGCGGAGTTCAGAGTGGCTCCCCCGCCTGCACTCCGTCTTCCAAAGCGCAGGGGCCTCTGCCACTTATGACGAGTTTCGGACCGTTCCGCCGCGGTCAAACGTGAAATGGCGGCCCGTCTGGCTAAGGCGACGGGTGACCGACGCGACGTGGGGCGGGCTGGGTGACTGGACTCCCATTTTTTTCTCGTGAGACCTCCTCATCTCTACCTCCACCGAAACCTTACGGCTTACGATGAAATCTTAAAATATAATAATAAAAATAAAATCAATATATAAATTAATAATAAAATAAATTAAAAATTTTAATATGCTAATTGTAAAGTAGTTAAAAAAATTAATTATTTTATAAATCAAGAGTAAAAAGCCATAACGGTCAAAAAAGGTTAAGGGTCATAAAAGTCAGGTCTGTGATGCAATTCGAAGGGGGCCAGATTGTGAAACTTGGGGCATTTTTTGGCTTTTTGTTGACTGTTGTCTATTTAGTGTCGACTTCGCCCACGTCATCGACGTCCGCGTCAGTCCCGGCGACCTGGCCGGCCACCAGTGGCCTATCCGCCAGGGCTGGGGATTTGGATTTGGATTTGGAAAAGCGGAAAATCGGTCGTTTTGCTTCGGATTTGAATGTGGATTTGGTTTTCGAAAATCGGACCGATTTTCCGAATCTTTTAACCAACTAGTTCGGAAGCTTGAACCTTTTATTGACCAAAGACGATCGCAAAAAGTAATGTCGTTAGTGCAAATTAAAGCGATTTAGTTGACGTTCTTGATGAAGAGCATGTCCTCGTAATGAGTCCAGCTACCGTCGTTGACACGCCTTATCGAAAAGGCGAAGAAGATCATACGGAAGCTCCGAAAACGCGGCGTTGAGCTTCACCGCTTCGAGCAACTACGCGATGAACTTGGCTTGCCGTGCTACGTCCTCATTAAGGTTGTGCACAGAAACTTTGTGGTAACTGAAGTTGACTTTTCCGAATGTGGAGATTCGCTGGAACAGCGCCTTCGAGATGCTTAAGCGCCTGCTCATACTCCGACCTGCCGTAGAGCAGCTTATTGCCAGCTCTGAGGCGTATCCGCAGATTTCGGCAGACGAATGGGACATGGCTCGAATGGTCGTCGACCTTCTTCAGCCGATCGTCAACGCCTCGACAACCGTCCAAGATCGTCGCGAATCCGTTGCTGCAGTTGCTCTGATTTACTTGGGTATCAAGCGGATGACTCCTCCAGCATCTGGCCTAGCTCGCATGCACAAAGCAATCGTCAAAGGCCTGGATACGCGAATGGTGGGATGGAGAGAAAACGACGTTCTTTGTCTGGCAACTGCTCTGGACCCCAACATGAAGCTCTCACCGTTCAACACCGACGACGTGAACCATGTTCGTAAAATGCTCGAGACGAAGGCAATTACAAGAAGTGCTGAGCTGAATGGATCCGCATGCTCGTCGGAACCGGATGCAGGCAACGGTCGTTCTCTCATGAAGTTCCTCCAATCGGTTGATGCTCTTCCTGAGCGAGAAGTGGCAGAGATCGACCCAAACGCCACTGCTAAGGCGCAGGTGGAAGTCGCAGAGTATTTCAAGGAGCGACCGACAAAGGGTAAGTTATGAAACGTCTTCGTATCAAAACACAAATTTCTAGGCGACCCATACGCATTCTGCAGCAAGCCCGAAAACGCTGCACGTTTCCCCGTACTGCACTCGCTGGCTCGGCATTACTTAGCGGCACCTCCGGGCAGCGTGGTATCCAAGAGGGTCTTCTCAGGAGCATCAGCCATCTTTTCTGATGACCGCCAGAGCCACAGCGACAACACATTTCAGCGATTGTTGTTTCTTTATAGCAATGTCAATCTGCTTTAATGCATGTTTTCGACGTATACTCCACGGTTTTGGTCGTCATTAAAGCAAGCTTCGAAAAATCGGATTTGGATTTGGAAAATCGGAAAATCGGTCGTTTTGCTTGCGATTTGGATTTGGATATGATTTTGGAGAGTCCCCAGCCCTGCTATCCGCTACCAGACGGCAATTCGGACAGCTTTACGATGAAGGACGCCCGTCATCCTCGCTTTCGCCGCGAAGGCTCGGACCTCATGTACACGCGTCGGCTTCCGCTTCTCGACGCTCTCCTCGGCGCTCGCTTCGACGTGGAGCTCTTCACTGGGGAAATGGTCAAGCTGGATTTCGGTAGGCCGATGTTCAACGGAGTGACTAAGCGTATCGCCGGCTACGCAATGCCCCTTCCGACCAAGCCGTAGAAGCGAGGCGATCTCGTTGTGAAATACGACGTCGACTTTCCAGACACTGTCGCGGACGAGTTCCACGTGGACATTATGAAGTTGCTCTAACCAATCGTACTCGGTGACGTGTGTATTGTTAGTTCGTTTGTTTCTGAAATTTCTACATATATTTGTGACAAGAATTATGAAACGTCAATAGACACGACAGTGTTGTAAGAGACACCTTCTTACAGTGTGCCCTGCTTCTGGCACAATACCAGCTACGCTAGTGGACTACTTGCTTGCTTACATAGAATTATTTTGTTTCTCAACAAGGCCAGCCAGTTGTCAAGTCAACTATTTATTGTCCAGTTCTTTCGTACATCACCGACGTCGTCGGCCGTAGTAGGGATTCCCCTGACCAAGATAGCCGTTGATATAACTGCCGCAGAGTCCGCACGTGACGCCGCAGTACCGCATGCGGTCTTGCACCGAGTAGTAGTTGTTCTGATTGCAGAAGCCGTTCGCTCGCCACACGGGGCAGCTAAAACGATCGGTTATCGTCCAAGTAAGGCTTTAGTCCTAAGTTGAGCGCTACTCGGAATCTAGGCTTTAGACTAAAGGAACGGGTTTAAGTCGGGCTTATCGACCAATCTTCTTCTTCTTTAATTTTTAACAAGGTTAAGGGTGAGCCGAAGCCTAAAGTCCCAAGCACGAGCTCAAACATTATAGGCCTGGCATGCAGAAAAACGCACAATATTCTGAATGCTGACATTAAGCGAAATTGGATTTAAGCCTAAATGTTTCCCACGCAAATGGTACGAGCGTATAGGCCTAAGCCTAGTCCTGGGCCTTGAAGCGGCGCTGGGCCTAAACCTCGGTCCTGAAGCAGCTCTAGGCCTATACCTGGGCCCTGAAGCAGCACTAGGCCTAGACCTGGGCCTTGAAGCACCGCTAGGCCTAGAGCAATCCATACTGAAGAATGCTTACTCCGGCCACGCGTCCTGACACATGCCCCATGCTGGTGGCGGATTGGGCCTCGTCGGTGGTTGAACTGGCGGCTGTGGAGGAGGCTGGTATCCGCAGGAGTTACACGTCTTCTGGCACTGGACCTTCATCAATTGCGAGTACATCTAAAGATGCAAGCGTCAGAGCAGTTTCAGCAATTTTGTGAAATTGGCCAAAATATTTAATTATTAGCAAAAAAGTAAATAAACAACAAATTAAACGATTTTGTAAAAATTCTTGCACATTAAAAATTATTTA
>JNEY01000797.1:20584-51220 GCA_020875895.1 Aphelenchus avenae
CATGCTTACATGCTATAGCGGGCCCGCTATACCATGCCTCCCATGACGGTCCAGAAGGCAACGCTTCAACTGATTTGCGGTCCTAGGGGTTTTCCTGCATGGAGAATCCAAAAATATCGTTCACTTTTCTACAGAGGTTTTAAGGGGAGCAAGGGGGGAGGACATGCTTACATGCTATGGCGGCATACGCTATGTGCACGCTGCACGTATGTATTAACGCTGATAATACATGCGGCAGTACTTTTGAATGGATGCAGGGACTCTAGAATGCACGCAGCTGTGACCGCACCTAAGGCAGTCGGGCAAGTGAAACAGAACAACATGCGTCAAACAAACCGATTGATCTGCCGGAGTAATTTCGGATAGCGGCGCAGGCCGCGCGGAGCGCGGCCAAGCCGCTAGTCCAGAGGAAAAGAGGGGAAATGATCTAAATTCCCGTCACACTTGTTTCGTCAAATTTATAAAAAAGCGTTCAGTTATTGGAAAAAATTGGAGTTTTTGTTTGTTTCACTTTTTTTTGCGTTTTCAATCGGTCGGAATATACACTGTAAAAACACACGAGTGCTTGGAGACTTTCATACTTGTCCGCAATGTGCTTCACCGTAGCTGTTGGATCTCCGGGCATCGTTTCGGCGAAGAGAAGACCCGGTTGCCCGGCTTGGTGGAACCAGGCCATCTTGCCCGCTATTGTCAGCAAATCCATCTGCCCCGCAATTGCCGACTTTCCGACGATGAAACGCTTGTTCGTAGAGTCGTACCATGCCGCGACTGGGTTACCGCTCGAGTCCTTTGCGTCCAGAATCGTCAGCATGTCCGTCTTTCCCTCTTTGGCCAGCGTCTAGATCTTGTTGTAAATTTACTCGTCAGCAGTGCAATTGGTTGCTTTAGTTTAAAGTACTGCCTAACCTCGAGCTTGAACATCGCACTCGATTCTCCGTTGCGCTGCAGCCACTCCCCACTGACACCGATTAGCTTGTAGGCGTCCTGTCCCCAGCGGGCATAGACTGTGCCGTCGTCAGTCGTTCCGACGATTTTCCCATTCACGCCTGTAGCGTCGGACGTGTATTTGCCGGAGATTTTCGGGCCTTGGTTGGGCAAACAGTAACCGACGACAATCCATTCGAGTGTCCTGTACTTGTTGAAGGCTTTAGAGGCAAGCTCAGGGACGGGCTCGCTGCCAGTTTTATAAAACTGCTCGAATTTCAGGTACTCCGGCCCCCATCCGTAGAAAGTAGTCTTGCTCAGCGAATCGTCGCACTTCCACAGCAGGCTGCCGGCGTCCTGGAAGACCCAGCCGCTGTCACGGCTCCAAGTGCCGGCAAGCGTTTTTCCGTCTTTTGTGGGCATGCCCGACACGGAGACGCTGCTTAGGCCACGTCCTTTGGCGTAGTCGGAAAGTTGGCTCAAGCTAAAAACGAGCCAGTTACTAACAAAAGATCGAGGCAAAATAATGACCTTCGCCTCTACTTTCAAGAACTTATATTTCATGAAAACGGCTCATTTACCCATACCAAGCAGTCGAGCAGCTTTTTTAAACTATCGTGTTAGCCCGTTTTGGTTGCTCGGAATGACGCGTTAAAGCTTCACTTGCAGGGTTTATTGCAAGGGTCTACTTGCCTGAAATTGGGATTCTTCTTGAAGTAGTCCGAGCCGAAGCCGGCGAACTGCAGGTTACTCCCCGAGACGCACTTGAAGAGACGTCCGTCGTTGTCGATGCCGATGAAAGTAGATGTACTAGCGTCGTAGTGTCCAGTGAGTGTGCGCGGTAGCGTGTCGAACGGCGCGCACATGTCGAAGCTTGTCGATCCGTACTTCGCGGCATTTGCCTTCGCTTGACTGACGGCATTCTGGAGCTTCCATTCGAAGCCCCCACCGGCATAAGGCGTAAAGAAGTCAACGTTAAATCCACGGAACGTCGACTTGTAGCCGTTTTGCCACGAGACCTCGAAGCATTCTCCCTTAGAGCTGACAGCATCGATGGTCCTCGTAGAGAAGTTAGCATGTCCAGACATTGTGGTTCCCGGCTCAACGCTTGGAATGCCGGAGAGGTCGCATTCGCGAATTCCGAGACTGTTTGCCTTGCTCTCCATTTGCTGCAGTATGTCCAACATGGTGTCTCGCGATCTGAAAATATTCGTTGTCGCAAGGGTTGTTCATGCTGCGGCCCGTAAAACCGAGTGGATCATACCTCGCGGCGAACCACCCGGGTCCAAACGCGACGAAGGATGGGCGATCGTTTGGCTTCATCTGATAGACTATGCCTTCCTTGTCGACGAAAGTAAGTGCTCCAGTCTTGGAGCTATAGTGGCCGCAGATGCTTCCTGGCCAACCGGACAGCGGCATGCCGTAAACGTCGAATTCGCTGCAGAAGCCCAGCCTTCCCGCGGTGGCCACCATGTCGGCTAACGTCTTCGTGTCATTCCTCTTCGTGAACGCGGCGTCGCTGAAGCCATACATAACGTATCGGGAGCTCCACCATTGACCGTCGCTGGGCTTGCAGTGTCGAATGATGCCGTCCCAGCTGCTGCTGACAAGATAGTCACTTCCCGGGTTGTACGTTCCGGACTGGCTGCCCTGATCATCGGTCCAGTTCACGGAGAGCGACTGCATGTCCTTTGATTGCGCCAAGTTGGCGAGGTCGCTGAAGAGGTTTCCCGTGTGTTGTTTGACCCAGTCGGCAGTCACTGTGTATGAGACGACGGTAGTCGTTCGCCTCACTACGTCTAAATAAATCCTGTCAACCCGAAAACATGCAAAGCGCCGTTGGGGAACGCGAGGCAGGTATGTTTTCTAGCGTTACTGCTGCACAAAACCATGTTACTTGGCTCTCATGCTGTTTTCAACTAAGCTACAGAGAACCACAATTAATCTATTCGTAAGGATGGTCTCTGCAGTTTCATAAAGTCTGGAATTTAGAAATTTACGACCTAGCGGAAAGTGCCAGGGTAAGGGAACCTATGGTTTTGAACTTTTTCATTTTGTGGCTTGATTCCAAGCTTTCATAAGAGGCAAAATGAATCATCTGGTGACAAACTAAAAAATTTTCTGGTTTGTAGAGGGGCCTTGTCCTTAATGCGGCTTATAGACAGGGACTTTATGCCGTTTGTAGCACCTGTTTAAATCTCTGGTATATATAGAGGGCTAATGTACAGCCTGGACCAATGCGCAGTCATCCAGAGCAGCCCAGGGCATCGATCAACTGCAACATTGACGAGCCTTTTCTACCACCCGACTTACCGACTTGATGGATTTCCCCATTCTTTTTCGGTACCAGCACCTTCGTCGCGTCCGGTTTGTCCACCCAGATCCATCCGTTTCCGATGCGTGCATAGCCCGAAGAGCCGAACTGGACGTTGTCGGAGGCTCCCTCTGAATCGTCGCATACGATCCACGTCGACGGGTGGCTAGCGTCGACTTCGTAGAGCCACGCGTCGCCGTAGCTGCTGACGCTCAGTGTATACTGCCCGCCGTTGCCGGAGATGCAGTAGTGGAAGGAGTATCCGTCCGTTGGCATCCCACTTACATCGTTGGCTGAAAGGCAGAATGGTCGCCTTATGGAACCCGAGAAACGGGCTGAAAACGCTAGGAAGCGGTTTGAAGTTGCCTGCGGTAAGCTGGTTTCGGTCGAACTTTTCCCAAAGACGAACATAACATTTCCTGTAAAATGTCAGTTTTACTTGCAGGAATCAGGCGTATTAACAGGATTTTCGTGCAGGACATTTTTCTTTATGTTTGTATCGTAATATTATTAACCACGGAAATTTTACAGAACTCCCCAAACTCCATCGAGCCGTCCCTCCCAGTCTTGGGCACGTACGCCAGTACTGTGACATCGGTGTTTTGTTGCAGCGCCATTCGTGGGCTCCATTGAAAGTACATCGCAGGTTTAACTAGTTCTTACCTGCGTAGTGTCCCTTCAAATGACCGCCGTTAACGATCGCCAGCTGCTTCGAGTCCTTTCCCATGCGTACGTTCACATTAGTATCGTAAAAGATTGTCTGGTACGCCTGGTAGGTGTCGAGGCCGTGGCGTGTCGCGAAACGAATTACGGATCCGTCTTCTCTCTGTTGTCCGTTTATCTGACTGATTGAGTCGGGAGTGCTGCCTTTTACGTCGTTCCAGTCGAATGATGCACTCGTCTTGGGCACGTACGGCAGTACTATGACATCGGCGTTTTGCTGCAGCGCCATTCGTCGCGGGCAGCCGAAGCCTGCAAAAAGAACTTACTACATGCTATACAGTTACGGTGCGACTGGGAATCGATAGGAGTCGGTTAGGAATCAGCCTGTTATGGGACGGGTAAGGAGGAGGAATTTGTTGTCCCGGAAATGGGATGGGAGGGTCAACCACCCCAATTCCACCTCCATAGCGGGCAATCAAACTTAGTCTTGCAGTGTCTTTGACAGACCAAGCTTGCGGGGCTATAAGTAACTGTACACCTTGCACAATTGCTCCCCCGTATGTTAAACCCCCCCCCCCCGTAACCGACCTAGTACGCGTGGATCCCTGCCAGGAGCGGCCATTTGATGAGCATTTTTACTTCATTTTATTTACCTTCCCACAGGTTGAAGTAGGTTTGCGGCGACGTACGCTGCAGCGTGTTGCCGCGCACCTCCATCTGCGGCATGCTGTTGTCGCCGAATTCGACCTCGTTCTTCTCCAAGTCGAGCGTTGCTATCACGACGCCGCTCTGTGGCACCAGTGCGGTTCGGTCTTTGTTCCAGTCGTAGCCGGCCTTCTTGTAGGCCGCCTTCAGCTCGTCGAAGTAGGCGTTCACATAGTCACGTTTCTTAGCGTTCTCCAGGAACTGTCCCACAAGCGCCGTCACTCCGATTGTGATGCCGACGAGCGGAGTGATCAGGGCGCCCAGCACGCTCGCCGCAGCAGTTGCTCCGAGCTGAAGCATGAACAAAATTAGGATGAAAGAGGGCCAAAGAGTGAAATCTGTAATCAAAGGATTCGATCCAACCGAGACGAAATGATGAACTGGTTCTATCAAACTGAATTGTAACTGAAGACGGAAATTAACTGAAAACTGCAAAACTCAAAACTACGAGCTAAAATTGTGAAATCGAAAAGACAACCAAACATACAACGCTTGTATTGAATACGTTCTAGAGAGGCCGCCAACATGCCGACTGCAGGCGAACTAAACGTTCTTTTTGCAAAGTCTTCACGAAACAAATGAAAATAGCCTCTAGTGGCGTTGAGGGATGGGCCTGAAAAAAGGGAAGCAAACTGAACTTGGTGTATTTGGCTCGTCAACTAGGCAACTTCGGCATACCACCCCCCGTGAGGTGAACCGTGACGTGATGCCTTCCCCCCTTGACGTGAACCGTGGCGTGATCACGTCACGGCTAACCCGCGAAAAAACAAACTAACTGAAAAAATGCAAAGTTTGAAAGAGTGAAACCAAACTCAGTCGCTGCCTCGGACGAAGGTGGACGTACCTGACCCGCGGCCATCGCTCCCATGCCCACCCCGAAGGTAAGCGTATCAAAGCCCAACTGCACTCCGAACGTGATTTTCTGCTCGCTGGTCTGTGCCAATGCTAGCTCGGCGATATCGAGACCAATACCGACGACGTTGACAAGTGCATCAGTCACTTGAGTTACTTTGCCGACGATTTCTCCAACCCTAGAAAAAACCATATCATTGACGCATGTTTCAGAGAATGCTCAGAGCAGAGAATTCAGCTGCCTGGAAGTATACTTGACGGATACTACTTTCGTACCGAACTCCGTTCCGTAGAGTAAGGCACGGAAAAAAACGACAAAAAACGTCCTTATGCTTCTCCACTAAACGGCTCCCGTTCCGTACTACCATGGAGCAGAATACGGCCCGTTTTACCCTGCTGCCGTACCGTTTTCAGTTCAGTAAACAAGGAAAACGGCATGGTACAAGTATACCTTAGAGACGGCAAAAATCGTACTAACTTGGCCAGTCCCGTAGCCAGCTGCGTCCATTCGCCTCCTTCTCGGAGCAAATCGGCTACCAGCGAGCCGAGCTTTGAGACGTCCTTAATGGTCGAAATTCCAAGATTCGTGACGTTCAACCAGACGTGCGCCTGAATGGCCTGTGCCAGCGAGGTTGAGAAGCCCGCAGACGGCCCCGTCTCCTGGCGTCCCTGAGAATGCAACATCTGAATGATGGTTTGCGCTGCGAAACCTGCGGTGAGCGCTTCCATTCCATCGATGTGACTCGCGCCTTCGACGGGTCTAAGAACGCGGTCTTTAAAACGGGAAGCCTTATAAAGTAAGGGTTCGGGTAGCGGAAAATTGGCATGCTGTCTCAACAAAACAACGCTGGAAATTTTCGTAGTTTGAACAGAGTCCGAATCCAAAGTTAATAAAAAAGCACCGAATTTGCGAAGTTCAGAAGCCGAGCCCGAAGGCCGGTATTGCAAAAAAGTGCGCCGTGTTCGTGGGTGATCCCATCCCAAAGAAGCACACAGGGCCGTATTTAGCGGGTGGGGGGGGGGGGGTGCGACCACCCACCGCCCGATAGTCACCCAATAGGGTAGTTAATATATCCTAAACATGCCATTTTTAACGTTATTTTAGTGATCAGAGGCCATTTTAATCCAATTTTTACTCAATTTAGGGGTCCAACCCACCCTGTTCCTGACCTCCCCCTCCCCCTATCCTGAAATTTTAAATACGCCGCTGGGAGCACGCCGCTTTTACTCTGCCACTGTACAGTGTTCGACGGTATAAAGGTTGACCACGTTCATTCCGTCTTACTTGGATTCGAAAAGGATACTGCATCCGAATCTCACCTCAGTTGCCCGCCTTGTTCGATCGTCAACCCTTTCCTCATTTCCACCGGTAGGTCGCGAACGTAGCGCAGTGCCTCCGCGAGCTCCGCATCGTCCACGAGAACTGTCATGGTTTCCGGAGGATCTTTGTAGATGTTCGTGAAGGCAAGCTTATGCGTGTCCTCATCAAACGACTGGAAGACGGGGACTTGCGAGTCCGTGTCCAAATGGTTCGTTAGCATGACGTGTTCCAGTTTGGTGCGCAGAACAGAGGCATGTATCTGCGCCTAAAATGCGTACACGTTAGGGTAGTTAAAAATGCTGGAACTCACGGCTTGGTCTTACCATGACACAGAAATGTTGGTTTTGTTTGTTACGTATTTATTTATTTGAGGGAAAAGGAATTAGGAAGGAAGGGCAATGAAAAATTGCAACTTAGAAAGAGAGGGCACAAAAATAAAAAGGGGGCAAGATTGAGAAACCGTAGACCCGACGTATAGCGATTTATCGTCCTGCTTCCCATACACTTTACCTGGACCGTTAGTAGTGCGGCGCCTTCAGTGCCGGAATGCGGCATTAGCTGGGCTCTGACAACATCGGTGATCTTCAGGATCCCGGGAATGTCGCCCAGTGTCATCGGGTCCTTCGTGCCGCCCGTTTCTTGCCCGTACACGAATTCAGGCATCGTTAGAGCGCACAACTGGTCCACTTTCGCGCGGTCGATCATCGTAGCCGTCAGGAGGGGTTTTCCTGTGGACTTGTCGAAGCGGACACCGTACTCTTTGCGGATTGAGCTGTCGCTGAAGTACTGTGTAAGCGCGTCCGTAAACGCCTGCTTGTCGGCGTAGGAGAAAACGCCAACGTTAGGGTCGAAGAAGACGAATTGCCGTCCGCCATGCTCGTCGACCAAGACGCTTAATGTCAGCGCATGATCCCGAGTTCCGACGAAGTGAGTGGACGTCTCGCTCAGTCCAGCGAGGTCGTTGACGATGTCGTCGATAGCTCTTGGCCTCTTATCTGAGCCGGCCTGCCATCCAGTGATGTTCTGAACTTCGTCGTCCCATATTGTAGACTGCCGTATCAACGACTTCATCTGGAGCTTGCGGAAGGGAAAGTACGGGAGTCTTTGGGACTTTTCGTTATTTCAGGAAATAATTTCAGAATAGCCATTAGATGGGTTTCATAGACTGCGATTTCAGAGCCTGACATTTTAGTATCCTTGTCGAAACGTCCAAAAGCAAGAAGTCTTAACTGGATTACTACAGTAAGCTGCTCGACTTCTCTGTGTATTTAGCTTTGCTTAGGCCTAGGCAGGCCAAAATGCTTCAATTCTAGTCTGATCTAAAAGGCAGGCTCTGAAACGGCACGCTCGAGAACAGCGTCCATTGAAAAGCAACAAAGTGCTCAGATAATGGATGAAGGACCTTTTGTGGTAGGGATCAACGGTAAAGGCAAGTTTGGATCGCAGCTGGTAAAAATTATCATAAGTACATACGTGTAGAGAGTGTTGAGCATGATGGTGTAGCCCTCGATGTCGAGGTCCATTCCCTGCAGGTAGGAGTACTTGTCCACCGGTCCACCCACGGTCCTGAGAAAGAGGTCCTCGACGCCCGCCATGCCGTTCTGCTGAAGCGCCATCGCGTGGAGAAGCGCGAACGCGGCGCAGGATCCCTGCTCCATGCCAACCGGTAGCAGGGCGCTGCCTTGCGTGAAAGTAAGCAGCTTCTTCCCTCCGAGCCTCTCGAGCAGCGGCCCGTAGAGCCTGTTCGCAAATTTCTGGTCGCGTTCCACCATGTCGTTGACCTTCAGGTGGAGCTTCTTGCTTAAATTTCCACAAAGCAGCGCGTCACCGGAGGCCGTTATCAGACGTCGAAGGTCGTTCGTGGACAACTTGCTTAAGTCGAGTTCAATGCCCAGGCTGGTCATCTGGCGGCTGACGTATTGAGGGTCGCTCTCCGAAAGGAGCAGCCCCTTGAAGAAATCCTAAAAATCGCTGATTTACTATTGCAACAGGTTGGAGTTTATCCTTTCTTAATGGGTCTGCACAGTGAATTAATGTTTTCTAGTCTCAAACAGCCGGCCGCAGTCACCGTCAGGGCGACTTTTAGGCCATTCGACAAAAAAACTCGTTGAAAGTTAAGCCGCCACAGTCGCCGCCAAGGTGATTGTTAGGCCTGTCTGGCCCCAGGTATCTGTCAGACCTCAGTTTCGGGGCTGGTGGCCCCAGCGCCGCGGTAGTACTGCTCCGTCGTGCGGTAGACCTTTGCTCGTGCGACTTCCGCTACCGGCTGACTGTTGTACACTTCGATCAGTTTGTTGACCACTTGTGCCTCGCTTAGGTCGTCGCTCGGCGACAAGCTGCCGAACTCCGCGTTGTAGTACCTAGACAATCATAAGACACTGTTGGTCAGCGTAAAAGAATACTTTGTGCTGGTCGCGGGCTATCGTGCCACCTAAGGGCCGCCCCTTCTCGCGATGTCCCCGCTCACCACCGCCCGCCCGTACGTGTTATTCTCAGTTGAGTCTCTTTGGTCTTGTCGTGCACGGTCGCACAAGAATAAACCCGGAGAACTAAGCTCACAACAGAGCCACAGAGCACTCTTGTCTAGAACATGGTAGCAGCTGAGTCCGAGTAAGCCACCCCGTCAGTCTTACTCCGATCCATACCGACCTCCGGAACCCAGTGAGGAAGGTAACCGGGGAGATCCAGCACCATGGACTCCGCCGATGACTATGAAGAAGAAATCTCCGAAGAAGAGGAGGAATTTCTCGCGTTGCAAGCACGATGGCTAAAGCAAGTGCGCGCAAAGGAACAAGAGCCGCTCGCGAAGGAACGCAGCGAGCAAGGACGCAATTCGCAGTACCTTTGCTGCTTCGAAGGCAAGCGCAAAGGACGCTACGCAACTGCCATCCAGTGTGACTCATGCTTCGGCTGGGTACACCAGGAATGCATGGCAGAAAGCGAGTGGGAAGCATTAAGAGGCACCTACGAGTGCGCTTTTTGCGACGAAATTGCGCGAGCGCAAGAGGCAAAAATGCAGTACTTGCACCAGGAAGCACAAAGCTTTCGCTACCCGGACCGTTACGCAAATCGCGGTAACAACGGCAGTTATTACGAGGTAGAGGTAGAAAAGCCCGGGGATGAAGACACAGAGCTGACCCAGGTATTTTCTGAACTTGAGGACAAGGTCGGAGGACAGACATCAGGTGGAGCGGCTAGCCTGGATCGACGCCATAATGCTCACAACCAGAAGATGCTAGAATCCGCATTGCATTTGCAATTACAGGCATTTCCTTCGTCCCAGGAATCAGAAACGTCCGCTATCCGAATTAAAGCCGTTAACACATGCGATGTATGTGAACGCAAAGTAACTAGCGCAAGCGACGTATTTCAGTGCAAATGCGGCGTTTCATGTCACGAGCATTGCGCATACCCATCCCTTTCCCTAATTCCCGACAACATGACGCGTCTATGTTCCAGCTGCCAAGTGTTCGCTGACGACGCGGGTTCTTTTGGTCATCCTCCGGATGTTAACACGGACTCAGAAGGTGCACCAGTTTCGCAGGCAACCAATGAATTGTGCCCATGCGGAATTCCCTCCAACAAGTCGCAAGTCTTGTGCTCGGAATGCCATCGTTTCTGGCACATAGCGTGTGTGCGTAGGGACCTTCTCGCAGGCGATGATTTTGTTTGCGAGCTCTGCGAGAATATGCAGCGCTTTAAGGACCGTGAGCGCCCCGCCGTGCTTATCGGGCCGCGAGATCGTCTGTTCCCACAGCCGCAAGAAAACAGCGCTGTAACGTCTGAGAGCGGCGGCGCTCCTTTCAGTCCACCGCCGCCGACAACAACCAGAGATCAGCGAGGCCAATTCGCATGCGGCTCGCTTCAGCGGCCGAAGAAGGGAGTCGCACCGCTCGTCCCGAGTCAGCAGTGCGGTCCTCTCTCGCACTCGATGCGTGCAGGCCTTATTGCAGTGGAGTGCTCGCAGCGTCCGCCGGGCACCGATTGCCAGCCGGAGGAGGGGGAAGAGGAGTCGCTCAGCGTCGCCACTCTTTCCTGCACACAAATTCGTGCGGCGTCTCCACTGCAATGCGCTGAGCTTAGCCGACGAGAGCGGTCGAACACCAAGCGCGGGCGTCTCAAAATGGTACCACCGGTAGATGAAAGGCACGACGGCTTGACCATGCGCCAGCAAAGCGAGTCTACGCTGCAGGCACCCGCGGCGTCCGAGGTAAACAGTAACGGACACCAAGTGGGCCCTTTTCGCACTAAGAATAAGGGACCTCCACTTGCCGCACCTAGGAGTCAGGACAAAACAAAGGGTGTTATCCTCATTGATCACCGCGGCGTTTTGAACCATCTTGACCCTCCCTACTTTGCCTTTCCAGGACTCCAACCGCCCTTCGCCTTCGCCGCCGTCCACTGCTCGTCGTCCATCTCGAGCCCTCTGCGTTCCACACAGCACTCGGAACGACTTCACGCACATCGACCACTACCGCCGGAACAACTTCGCGCTCCGCCTGTATCTCGCCGACGTCCCGCCGCTTCTCGACGCCACGCTCCAGCTGCCTCTCGACGACGTTCTATCGCTCCTCGACGCCTCGCCCTAGCTCTCTCTCATCGTCGCCGCGTCGCTCCAAGAAGTCCGTCGCGCACCTGCCCATCACCGTCGCCGCAAATAAATCCCATTTCTTCTGTTATTTACCGCCGTTATCCCTTTTTGCCCCTAATTTCCCCCATGTTATCCCGCCTTTGTTACAATATTCTCCTGGTTACCAAATGGCCTTTTTCTTCTTGTTTCTCTTTATCCCAGCCTCCACTCCCGTTTCGACGTGTCGAGAGTGGCACTCGACTTGAGGGAGGAGGGGGAGATGTGCTGGTCGCGGGCTATCGTGCCACCTAAGGGCCGCCCCTTCTCGCGATGTCCCCGCTCACCACCGCCCGCCCGTACGTGTTATTCTCAGTTGAGTCTCTTTGGTCTTGTCGTGCACGGTCGCACAAGAATAAACCGGAGAACTAAGCTCACAACAGAGCCACAGAGCACTCTTGTCTAGAACAACTTACTTAACAAGAGCCGTCATTCCTGACTCGAACGCGCGTAGGCCGTCGATGATTTTGGTTTGCGCGTCGGCGGTAGACTGCCTTTTGAGCGCGTCATGCAAAAGATGTAGTGCGTCGTCAAGCTTGGACATGTCAAACTTATTCATGTTCTTCACCATCCATTTCTTGGCCTCGTTCCACGAGACGTTCGCGAAAGCCGGCTCCTGATCGCGCAGGAGCTCTTTGTAGAAGCTGTACTCCTTTATTGCGTCTATCGCACTGTTGATATCCTCCAAGGCCGGGAGAGATTCCCACGGCATTGCGGTCATCTTGCCGAAAGATTGCCTTGCTTACGGTTAATATTTCCTGCAAAAGTCGCAATCGCAAATAGGAACCGTGATGCAAAATCACACCTTGTATGTTGCCCATAACATATTCATTCATAACAGGCGAGGCGTTACATAGCTGTGCTGAAGGGCTTTAAAATTTAGGCCGAGACCGATACTAATAAAAACTACCTAACCGAGGTCTACACAGATAAGTATTACACAAATACTTTGATGCGTTCTACGCAGGCTTGCCTTAGCGTGCCCGCCTGCAAAGTGCTGGTAAAAAAGCCCCGTATATAATTTTTAAAAAAGCTGATGGTGCCTAGCGGCCATGTATCTGGGTCCTGGATTAAAATGATGTTTACTGGACCTATGTCTCAAAAAGGCCGGCAATGTCAGAAATCGAGACCTAGTCTTGGCCCAGCCGTGTTACACAGTTGCGTGTCACAAAGCGTATACGTATGACGAAGGCGCAGAGATGAGCAAAATAACGTTTGCTAATTAACTGGACTTCTTATAAACGCTGCCAGAAGGCGGAAGTATTTGTCACGTTAGGGCTGATATGCCTACTGAAAGCCGAGTGCATTACCCAGCCTCCCGAGGTGATAACGAGGCGGTGCACACTGGGTACTAACAGACAACAAAAAAGTTCTGAGTACAATGGTGGTATTCGAAGTGGTAAACATGCACTCTTGTGCAGGAATCGTCGACAACATCGGGGAGGAGGGCGGCAAGGTAAGGGGGAACCCATAAAGTTGTTTGTTTACGTCAGCGCTTGGGAACTTCCGCAATAAGAAGGACTGCTGCAGATTCTTGTGCTCTCGCAGACGTCTGAAACCAATTGTACTATAATTACACGAGAATAAAGTCTGTTTTACGGCGTCTCATGTTTCACGCAGGTTCGTCTACGGCTAGATCTGCAGTTGCCTTTGTTATGGGAACGTCCAGAAATTATGTTAGCTAACAAAGCCGATTTTTGACCCCCCCCCTCCCCCCTTGTTAGGCTAACATAATTTCTGGACGTTCCCTATTCACGACAGTCGACATATTTGGTTGTGACTGTTTCTTGGAAATGAGTGTGCAATAAAAACCGTTTTGTGAAGGTCACCGTTAGGCACAAATAACCTGTAGTGCTGATGTCAGATGTAAGCAGTTCTACGTTATAATCTTCTGGTGGCAGAGGTAAAATGTATTATTCCACATTGGCTACAAATGATCTACAACAATGCCCGTACTCGCAACCGTGGCTCAAAGGGTACGTCCATCGTGGCACTACGTCTGAACTCAATTAGTCCTGTGCAGTGAATAGCCAGATGAAAACAAATTTCCTGTAGGACATTCTATACTCTGCGAGACACACTCAGACCAGTGAGTTGAGAAATGGACGTTTGCCCCAAGGGGTAACGGTGAAAAGGCCGATATAATTTTTGGCACTCCCTGTGCATCTATTCGTTCGACAATCGTGTTCCCCCTAATTTAGTCTAGGGGTCAAAACTGTTCAAAGCAAAAGTTCGAAGCGTCCTAATCAGGCTTCCCAAAACCGATTGAATGTCCGAAGCTCGTTCAACATCAGTGGTATAGTCCCTCATCGTCACATGGAAGTAGTGCCCCCTTAGACCCGACATTGTCATGACGAAACGCGAATCACTAAAAGTTAGAAACTAGCCCATGATGTACAGATTCTTGGTCATCGCTTGCTGCGAGGCATGTTTGCGCACTTGCTTGTACGCGGCAAATACCAGTTTAGGTAGATCAAACAAAAGTGCTAAGCAAGCGCCATGCCAGGTAAGTAAACAAAGCTTGCGAAGTTTAAACCGAAAGTGGTTCAGAGATCGAGACCGTCCATCACATCGTAGACTCAGTTAAATGCTTCGTAGCGTTGGTGCTAAACGTTCTGCTTGCGTTCTGCATCGTTCGATGCTCGTCAAGTCGTTTGCGGGTTTACAGGGGAATCCTCCTCATGACCTGCGTTAGCGACATTGCGTTGAGCATCGTCGTTCTCATTGCACAACCGGTAGGCCCTCCTACGCTTGTGAAGATCAGCTTTTCCTTGGTTAGGTCATCTTCTTCACCATCGACGGCCACATGGTGCTCATCTGTAACGGCTTCTTCGCCAACCGGTCCGCAACGTTCGATCATGCATGTCTTTCCCTGTTTTGTATTTGCCTGCATTCCAACGTTGTCTGCATCGTATTCCAGTTCGTCCTTCGGTACCACATTATTTGCAAAGAAATGAGGTGCAATCCACATACTGTTCCGTGACGTGAGTGGTCGGTTTTAGGTTCTCAAAATTCATCGTGTACCTCGTCTTCGTTGCGATTTGGTGCAGCATCCAGGCTGCAATAGCTGTATGGACGTTCATGCTCGGAAACGGTGACGATGTCCGAGAACAAGGTCTTCTCTATTTGAGGGAAATGGGATGGAAGTACGATGAAGCCCGTGCTCCTTTTCCTTCTTTCTCCGCATCGGTATGTTTTAGAATTTGGACAGCGGAGCCTTGCAACGTTTGCGGGTCCGTGAAAGGTAGCCTGGCGTAAAATGTCCCTGGAAAGCGGCACTTTTAAGCATTGACGCTTCCCGTTACGTGAAACTCACGGCAAATGACGGTACGCACTCCATGGGATGGCAGCGAACTTTAGCAAGCTCGCAATATTACCTTGTCTTCATGGTTTACGATTTAGCTCAAGACTTTCATACACCATGGCTTCTACATCGTCTCTTGTGGCAGTGGCTATGTCGTAATCCTATGGTGCGAGGTTAAGATTTTCCGACATCTGAGTCGACACGGCTCGTCGATTCACGAGAAGACAAAGCAGATGCATGCCCAAGTAAACCGCGCCCTAATTTCTCTGGTAAGCAAGCCTAGCAGAAACCTAACAGCCTAGAGTAATTCGCCTTATGTTGTTTACGCGCATATTTCAGGCAATTGCACCTTTGGCAGTCATGATAAGCCCAATTCTGTTCATTTTCGGCGTCGCATTTGCTCGTGTTCCAATTTCGCCGACGGTCTACGCCAGTCTGACGTTGGTGTTCTCGCTAATTACCTGCGTTAATCCGCTCACTACGATGTACTTCGTGCGACCGTATCGCAACTCGCTAATGAGCGTCGTGAAGATACGCCCGGCAATGGCGAGTTCAGTAGATCCGGTGACCGCTGAACGCCAGTTGGAAAAGTCAAAAACGAACACGAATGTGTACACCATGTCCTAGCCTACTTCTCACTATTTCTGCTTTTGCTTCTCTTGGCAATAAAGACGCTAATCAGAATTACACATTTTAAATGAATTTACTTCACGGCAAATACGGTTTTCACTCGTCAAGAGAAGACTCAAATAAATTCACGACGTCAACAAAAGCTATATCATCACATTGAAAAATTGCGCTCCGAGATATAGAGCGTGGGCTAATGCTGCAAGCGTCAACGTTGTTAGCTTAAAACGGTGGCGGACGACCAATCTGACGCGCGTAACGGACGCCTGATGGGGCTAGCTGAATCCCCGGTTGAGCATCCGCTTGTAGTCCGTAGAGCTGTATGCGAATATCGTGAAGTTGTTGTATAATGGTCGGAAAGAATGGCGCACGCGCAGCATCGTTTAACTCACGGACATTTGGTACTTCATCCATGAAAACTTCGAAACCGTTAGTTGAGCCGAAGGAAAGAATAAATACAGCGACCAGCTGGCACAGCATTCTACTACGATGTAGTGACACCGAGCTCGACTGCAAGTCTAGTGATGCATAGACGAACAAAAAAGTAGACAGCGACAATACGGGTGACAGACGCTGACTAATTTCTTAGAGAATAGGCGAGACGGCGTGTACAATTCTAGCGTTACGACGCACAAGCGAGCACTAATAACACTAGTGCACAACTGTTTCTTTGATAGATTCAGAGATCGGAACGCCTTTAGCGAGTGCGTAACCAAGGACGTACCTAGGACCCCTCGGGAGGGGGGCCGGACCAAAGGGGGGACCCTTACCTATTTTTTCTCGCTGACTTGGCTGACTCGTTGACTAGGTACGTCCTTGTGCGTAACCACAGAACGTAGACTTTATTTACATAAAATAAATGGTCACAGAAATGTTCAAACAGAACATTAAGTCCTTTCATGGCTTCCGGAGTCGTCTGAAGAACGAATCGCCGCGATATGTCCGAAGCATGAAAGTGCAGCTCTGCGATACCGCGGGATTAGTACGATCGTTGACAGGCCGTTAATGGCGGGCATCCACGCAATCATTGACATTGTCAATTGGGGGATGCCCGTGTCCGGTTGGTTCAGCAGCACAAGCACACCGTTGGTGACGAGTGGCAAGACCAGAGCAAAGAGGGGTATGATGGCCTGAACGTTTAGCTCGTAAAGGGAAAGGGGATGTACGAAACGATACATGGCTGCGTCCAGAAACTATGTAATGAACACGTGGATGTGGGGGGGGGGGCCTGACCAGAAGAATCTGGTAAGCCCACCCCCACCCGACACCAGGCGCCGCCAGAACATTTTTGTTACAAGATTTGTCAAGTGTTCGCTTGAAATTCCATCGGAGTAGCCTGCGTCGGGTTTTTTTCTTCCGCTCCGTTTCGGCGCTGGCTTTAAATGCCATCGATGTCTGGCTACAAAAGCACTTGCAGAGAAGATCTGGGTAGGCTAAACACAGCCGGATATGCCAAATTTTGATGCGTGATGTTCATGGGGGTAGGGATATCGTGATCAATAAGACTGTTTTCAAGACCATTAGAGAAATAGATTCACAGAACTCAGAAACCATGTATGAAAAATACATGGTTTCTGAGCGGTCCGCAAATGCTGCCGTTACGCACCTGAATGGTAAGAACGAACGTTAAGCAATGCTGGATGCGCAGCGTGTTTTTAGTGACAAACTGTTCCGACCGCTTAAGGTGCAGGTGGATACGTATGCCCAGGACGAGCATGACTCCGTAGACTAGGAGTAGCGTCACTAGCGCGTGAATGATGTAGGCTAGCGCCACGGGTTCACTCTGCAAAACGACGATATTATGACAAACACGAGATTTCATAGTTTACCGTGTCGGAAACGACGAACGACGGTATTTGCATCGTTTCGTATTTTGACTCGAGTAGGGCACGGCTATCCGTCAAAGACTCTATACTAGGAAAGTAGGCAAAAAAGGCAAATACGCCATGCGCTGTCGACAAGCCAACGGCGACGGACGAAACGATGGCGAACTTCGTTCGAGACATTCCACCCCTGAAAGTCTGAACGTTTGCGCAACTCGACGTTACATCGAGAATAAACTTGAAGCATGCATTAAATGGAGTTTCGTAGACTGTAAGTGATTCTGAAAGATGCCTACTTGCACACATTGTAGTAGCGGAAGACGTATTGAACGCAGACACTGCAGAGACAAAGGTACATCAAGTTATGATAGAGGATCGTGAATGCAACGCATGCTACAATGGGATCTGCGTTCTTCAGCGCTGCCTTCGACATTAAGAAGATCCTTCCGTTGAAAATTTCTTCGTGCTGCAAATACACCGTTAGTTTCTGTTATTTGTACGATACATGCTTACTGGAAAGAGAGCGGCAGCGACGATTGTGTAGACCAGGTCTATAGCGCAATTCATGCGCAGTACTCTGGCATACATTTGTAGGTCCTCGCACGATTGAAGCCATATCAGCACGAACAGCAGCCCGTTCAGAGCGAAGGAAGCCGAATAGGCCAGGCATGAATTCACAATCTTGAAGGTCCATAGCCAAGCGGGATTCATGCTTCCAATCGGCTTGGTGACACTTAGAGAGATTAAAGTCTCGAGTGTCGAGCCGGCTGGAGTATAGCTAGTCGACTCGGTTCTTTCGTGCTTAACCTAATTTTCTGACGCAATGAGCTTACAACGGCTCGCTGGCGACGCCTGTTGGTCTCGAAAGCCGAACGATAACGAATATTTGCAGAAAAAGTAATCACGACCGTTGTTATGCTTCTTCTTTAGGTTGTTAGCGCAAACCTACCGACATCTGTGCAGCAAACAGCTCACCGGATCACTAGACTTGGCTTGCGGCATTGGCGTGTATCGTTATTATCAACTCATGCAGACCAGAACCAGAAGCGCTTATTTCACAAGGCGCGGCGATCTTGAATACTAGTAGTGATTGTCCAAGAAAAAATTTACCAGTCTCGCGAACATTCCAGGACCTATTACTGCACACTATTCAGCACTGGAATCTACAACCAAAATGCCGCTGGTCGGATGCCAAATGTAGACGCAATACTCACAATGTTGCATTGGACATTGCTAACCTGGTTTCCTCGGTCAATATGTAGCGTTTAACGATTCGAATGACAGTTTATTCGGCTAATGAGTGTTCTACAAACACGAAAGTCTCGGTGCTTGCAGAAAAAGTACACACGTACACGGAGTCCCATGAGGGTGACCACATGGGTAGGAGGTAGGCTGCCGTGAGTTCAACTGTTGTGCAACACAGACGTCCACGAAGAGACAAGAGGTAGCCCAAAAACGCTTTGTGGTCTTGAGACATTCCGGTCTAAACCTAGTTTCGCAGCAGGCTTTCCGTTCTTAATGCCCACACTTCCGACGATCGAAACGCTGCAATGTGTCCAAAGCAGGAGAGCACGGCTCTGCGATACCGAGGGATCAAGGTGATTGTGGATAGGCCGTTTACGGCGGGCATCCAAGCAATCATGGACATCGTTAACTGGACAACGGCAGTGTCAGGCGCATGCAGCAGCAAAAGCAAGCAGTTGGCGATCAGTGGAAGTATAAGAGTCACCAGAGGTATGATAGCCTAGACGATCGTGTTTCTACGTGTATGCTTCACGTTATTTTCAACCTGAATGCTGAGAATCACTGTTAATTGCCGTTGCAGACGCAAGGTCCGCGCTCTGACGACATTTTTCGAGCGTTTGAGACTCATGTGAACGCGAATGCCCAGTACAAGCAACACCGCATAGAAAGCGAAATACGTTGCCATCCCGTTTATGAGATAGGCTAGCGTCAACGGCTCTCTCTGAAGTCTGGTGGTTATAAGGCAGCTGCCACTCTTCGTCCAATGGAACTGTTTGTAAAGTACAAAAGTTATACCGTCTTTGAACCGCGAAAGTAAGGCCTGGTTTAAGTCCGTGCCCCTACAAAAAGTATTCGCAATCGGTTTGGCTTTCGTATCATATAATATGCTTTCAACAGCAAAGTAAAATGCAAAGTTTCAACCCAATCGGTTTGTTAGAAAAGAAGCTACGGCCGCCCAAAATCCCGAAATCCGCTTCCTGCTTACACCCGTTAGCGGCTGGAACAGCTAGCGGTACGAAGTTGCTTACGATGTCAGCGACGATGAATGACGAAATTGAAAAGGTTCCGTATTTCGTCGCTAGCAACGCTCTGTTAGCGACGTACGTCTCGCTCTTTGGCAAAAATACAAAGAATCCAAGTACGCCGTGACCTATGCTCGCGAAAACGACTAGCGTGGAAGCGATCGCGAACTTGGTCCTAGACATGCCATCTCTAAAAAAATACTGAAAGTGTCGCAATCACGCGCAGTACTCATAAGCTAAGCGTTAGTCCAGATGCTAATTCCTACCGGCACACGTGGAAATAACGGAAGATGTACTGAATGCAAACACTTCCGAGGCAGAGAAACAGCAAGCTCTGGTATAGCGCCGTGAACGCAAGGCAGGCTACAACCGGCTCGATGCTCTGGAGCATTGTTTGCGACATAAAGAATATGCGGCCATGGATGATCTCTTCGTGCTTAAAGTCGTGTTGGGGCGTCGAAGAAGCTACCGCTTTGACTGCTTACCGGAAAAAGGACCGCGCTGATGACGGTGTATGCAAAGTCGATAAGGCAGTTCATGCGCATGACCCGTGCGTACATTTGAAGGTCGTCGCTGCGTTGAAACCATATCAGCATTAGAAGTAGACCGTTCACTACCAGCGAGGTAGGGTAAGCCAAACAGTAATTCAGGAACTTGAAAGTCCACAGCCAACCCATCCAGCTCCAAGAGGCGGAAGTGCATCTGGTTCTTGTCACGTGCGATTAAGCATTAAGGTCCAGCGCGTGCTTAACAGAATTGTGGCGCGTAATTTTGTTAGTACGGCTATTTCTCTTGTGGAAACGTGCGCAAAACGTTCCCGCAAGTAGAAGAAGCTGGTGTGATTGTTGTGGATATTTGATTCATTTCAACGAAGCCAAATTCACGTGGTATGATTTACGGTATGGCGTCGGCGTGTTTCACGAGGAGATCAGTGCATGACGGCGCATATCGCGAACTAGAACATCACACATAACAGCAACGCAAAACAAGCCACGCAAAGTACGAAGTGTGTAGTTCGGGTCCTTCCTAACGGGCGTTTTGTTAGGCATCGATGTTTTTCTTGCGCAACGCATCCCTCCGCTGAGAGTTGTTTGTGTTCGTAGTTTGAGCCAACACATAAAAACGACCATAAAAGTGAACGCTTCGCACGTTGTTTGCACGCCTTCGTCGCGCTCTTCTCAAGCTCTCGAAATGTTCGCATTGACACTACTACAGTTTTCCTTTGCCATATTCGGATTCGTACTGTTCTACAACTACTACTACAAGCGAAGGAAGCTTCCGCCAGGACCCGCGCCTCTGCCGGTCATCGGCAATGTGCTCGAAATTGCCAAGCAGGGTTCTGCCGAAAATGCGTTTCTCGATTGGAAGCGTCGATTCGGACCGATGTAAGTAGTCGGGTTGGAGAGCATTGGGGGCTTTGGAGACAGCGGACCTCAAATGCGCACTGCTTTCGCCGCTTTTCCTAGGTGTTCTGATATCCCGGGGGGATCCACGAATACCACATTTAGCTTGTCGAATTGCGGTATCGGCTTATTTTTCTGTTTTTATTTCTTGCCGAAAGTGCAATAGGCCCAAATAATTGCTATATTAGCTTAGTCATTATCTGCATATTTTCTGCGCCAGGACTTTCAGTGGCCGGGTATGACTACTTCCTTTTTCAGATACACATACTGGGTAGGAGAGAAACCGTTCGTCGCCGTCGCCGACTACAAACTGATCATTGACACGTTTCAAAAGGACGGCGACGCATACGCTGGAAGACCGGTTGGGATGGGTCAAAAACTCCACATCATGACACGAGGTACGTCCAGTTGAATTGACAGAAATGCAAGTAGACTCAAGGAGAACCACGAAATGGCGTGATCTTCACGCAAGACGAAGTCTGGCGTGAGCATCGCCGCTTCACGCTTCACGTGCTTCGAGACTTCGGACTCAGCAAAGACCTTATGCAGGAGAGGGTAAACGAGGAAGAAGCTCTATCGCCTACTTTGTGTTTACTTATTTAGGTCCTCAACGAGGTATCCTCCCTTCTAAGCAAGGTCCACAGCAATCTGAATAAAAATCAGTCGGGAGAGCAGGACATGCCGGCGCTGCTTGACATTGCGGTCGGCTCGGTGATCAACACGCTTCTGTTCGGCTACCGCTTTGACGAAGTAAAAAGCTAGGTGTCGTAAAGCGATGCAAATTTGTACTTTAGTCCCGTGCACAAGAGTTCTACGAGCTGAAACGCGTGATTGCCGAGAACATCCAGGCCGGCGGTGGCTGGAAAATGAAGATGCTCAATGCGTACCCAGAGCTGCTCCACAAAGTGCCACCATTTGATGCGATCTATGAGCAGCACAAGCGTAGTCAAATACGCGTCTGGGACTTCTACCAACGTCAAATCGACGAGCACGTGAAGAGCATTGACTTCGAAACGGACGCAGAGCCGACGGACTACGCGGAAGCGTTCCTCCGCGAGAAGAGGAAGCGGGATGCTGAAGGGGAGGCACACAGTTTCACGTATGTTTAGCCCTCTTGCTCGCAGTACCAACGGTTAATTCAGGCTGAACCAGCTGAAGGGGATGTGCCAGGACCTCTTCATAGCGGGCCAGGTAGGAAAGCTGAAGCGCAATCGTGCCGATGAACTACCCTGTCTAGGAAACCACAAGTACCACGTTGGCATGGGGAATCGCCTACTTGGTCCACAACCCTGAAGCGCAGACGAGTTTGCACGAGGAACTGGACATTGTGATTGGCTCTGACCGTCTTATTACGATGTCTGACCGTCCTCGCATGCACTACACCAATGCCGTAATCAATGTAAGACAACAGTCAACCCTTAGTGCTTTAAAAAACTTCATAGGAGGTACAACGACTCTGCAACATGGTGCCGCAAAATGTGCCACATGCGACGACACGAGACGTTGTTATTGAGGGATACCACATCCCTAAGGGCACGGTCATTCTACCGCAAATTTCAACTGTGCTCTACGACGAAGAGGTGGGCTAGCCAAGATCTGGGTTCACAACCGCTAGTTCATTCAGATCTTTCCGCATCACACTATGTTCAAGCCGGAACGTTTCCTCGACGCTAAGGGACACCTGAAGCGAACTGACGAGCTAATCCCTTTCTCGGTGGGCAAGCGGCAATGCCTTGGCGAAAGTCTCGCAAAGATGGAGATGTTCCTTTTCTTGGCCAATATCTTCAATCAGTTCAAGGTGATTTTATTGCAGCGCTATTGACGTAAAAACTTGCAGAAGCTTGATCGTAACGGCTGAATTTAGGTCTCCGCTGGTGACAACTTACCGTCCCTGAAAAGGCACATCGGTGCCACTGCACAGTGTCCTCCCTATGTATGTCGTGTAGAAAAACGCCACCTGTAAAACACTTAACTTATATTGCAAATAAATGTGATCCTCATTACACGCGACCTTCTGCAGCTAATCGTTATGCGCAGGGGCTTCTGTGCCAGAGCTGCCGTTAGGGCAAACTATTTTTCAGCAGTATGCTCTACAGTGTTCTCCGGCCCTGGGCTACTTTAAGGACCGTACCCGAACGCGTACGCCACAGGGCGTCAGCGCTGATCTGTCAAGATAAAGCAAGCGCAGTTACAGCGCTAATATGCTAGGATTTATTTGGAATTTACGCACAAAAGTGTTCTAAGTTTTTCGGTGCTTAGTAAGTTGTAAACCACCTTTTGTCACGAGTAAAGTCTTTGGACGTTGAACTCGGACATGGGATATTCGGCAAAGCACGCGTGGCTACTTATTTCCGTCCCCGCCTCAAAACGCATTGACTTTTCTAGCGGCGTAAACAAGCTCACGCCCGCTGCAAGTGTCCCATCCGCTGCCGGCCTTGTTTTCCTTTTGCGTCCCTCGCTTGGGCCGAATGGAATTGCCGCCCAGACAAGAGCCGGCGGAAACGTGCCTTTCTCCGCGCTACATGAAAACATTGGGCAAGGGACTTCGACGGCGGCGTTGAAGAGCACCCTTTCATTCCATTATTGAGTTGCTCGCGTCCACTACGTCCAGTCGCAGAAATTTGTTCCTCTGCCGGCCGGCATGAAAGGTCCACTTCTGGTTGGGGCACATCCCTTCAATGCGGACGCTGATGCCCAAAAGCTGTACGAAGCTATTCACGTAACGAAGTCCAGCGAAGGCGTAATTTCTGTTCTTTGCTTTCGTTCTAGCGCACAGGTAAGCAATTTTTTACTATGCCGCTTCGAGGACCGAAACCCCAATGAAATCTCACTTTCTGTTGGCACTTTCTGCAAGTTTATGCGCATTTCTCGGTAACATTACAATTCAGCGACAGGAAATCGTAAAACGCTACAGGGAAAGCTTTGACCGCCCGCTAGCCGACGAATGGAGCCACTTCAGCGGAGATTTCAAGGAGTTCCTCTACGCCCTCAGTCAAAACCCCGTAGCGTACGACGCGAACCAGCTTTACAAGGCGCTCAAAGTAAGACCGTTTTACAAGTTTATGCGAAGTCCCAGTAAAAATGCACTTCTGTCCACATATTGCCGAACCGAAGAGGCCAACGATCAAGCTTTACTTTTCCCAACGGTAATCCATTTTGTATAGCATAATATTACCCTCCTTCTGGTGGCCGAATTTTCCCTTCCACCAGAAGTGCAGGGCGCAATTGCGATGTGGAATAGAGAATCGACAGCCGTAACGTACTACGGGCCGTACCCGTAGCCCTAAAATACGGGTACGGCTACGGTACGGGAGGGTCCGGTACGGGTACGGCTACGGTACGGGGGGACCCCCCGCTACGGGCCCTAATGAAACCCGTAAAATAGGGTAAGGGGGGACCCTTTGGTGAGGTGGCATTCGTCCCACATAGATGCCGCCCGACCCCAAAAAAAGCAAAAGTTCTCGTAGTTCTGAATCGAAACCTACCCATTATCGACTTCAAATGCTAGCTGTATGCTAGCTGTTATCCATGGGAACATCGTACCTTCACTTGCTGTTGAATAAAACAGCTGGACCTACAGACGAATTTTTTGTTCATTACGGCTATGGCTACGGGCCGTAAAATCCTTTACGGTACGGTTACGGTACGGGGGATCCCGGTACGGGTACGGCTACAATACGGGAGGGTCCGGTACGACTACGGTGCCTGTGTCAACGTCGATCTCTAATGTGGAAGAACACAATCAACTGCGGGAGTGTATTCGTACGAAATCACTCTAAATTTCAGTCAGGAAAAGGCTTGGCTCTCATGGAGATTCTATTCACTCGCACGCAGCAGCACTTGGATGAGCTAAAGGAGCTGTACAAGGAACTATACAACAAAGAGGTCGACGAGGAGCTGGCGGACGACAAGAAGCTTCACGACCGCTTGCTACTGAAGTTCCTCATCGACTGCCAGCGAGAGGTGGATGACGGCGTTGATCTAGCGGCGGCCGAAAAGGTTGGCCTACGCTGACCCATTGGCACGTTTTTTACTCTCTCTTTCCAATCTAGGACGCCCAATCGTTGTGCCATCCGGACAAAGAGAAGCAACATGTGGCGATAGGAAAGCTGTACGAGATGCTTGCCACCAAGTCTTTCGCACATCTGCGATCGGTATTCGACCGCTACGAGCAGTTGGGCGGTGAGTCGGTGGAGCAGTTGATTGAGTGCGACTTTCCCGGCGACGACGAGGGGTCCTGCCTTAAGGCCGCTGCGAACGCCATCCGACAGCCGGAGGTGTTCTTCGCCACGCAGTTGAGTCGATACTATGACGTAAGCTCTCGGTTACCCACGGTGACAGAGATTGTTTTCAGGAAGAAGGCAACGAAATCAACAACGACGATATCACGCGGATCGTCGTCAGTCGCTCTGAAGTGGATCTCCCCGATATACTAGACCGGTACAATCAGCTGTTCGGCAAGTCATTCGATGAGGTATGCAAGCAACTTGGTGGTGACTACGGGAAAGCGATCCATGCTCTCATTACTCAAATTCCACCGAATGCGCCGGAAGCTCTGCGATTTCCACTGACGAATGCCTGATTCCCGTAAGGATCCTTTTACACATGTATAATTATTCATATATTGCAATTAATCGATGCTAGTGTTAACAATAAATGGATAACGTTCTATTTCTGATCCGTACCCGTCCAGTCTTTACAATTGAGCCCGATTATCAATTCCTGATCGAAAATGTACGAGTGCTAGACATGCCAGCAAGTCTGAAATGAATGCCAGCCGATTCTGATAAACTTGCCGTAACGGAATTTACCTATGCAAAACATTGGTCAATGTTTTTGGTCATATCGGTGGCGTCATTAATAACGCGCTATGGCTTAGACCTCGGCAACAGTACGGTACACGAGTCTTCTGAGGAGGTTCTGTCTTGAGGTACTAAGCGTAAGCATCCCGGCCTGTAGGTGACGCGTCCGGGGTTCTTCACGAACGGTGCATAGCACCGTTCCCCGTTCAGGCATTCAGGTACCGATTATTGGCTTATTTTGTCTAGTCCGCAGGCTAGACGAGATCACAGCACAACTGAACGGACAGTCTCCCGGAGCGTAGTGCGTCAAGTTATATCCTGTAGCGCATGTCGTCCAGCGGTATTTTATGACGCGCCAGCGTTTCAGTCGCTGTGCGTCCGTTATGTAGCCTCTTGTAGTGTGGAGTCGAATGGAAATAAAAGAGGATGCTTTAGCGCATACTTCAGTTTCAGGGCGATTTTCTGTAGTGATGATCGGGCTCACCCTACTACAGCTTGCTGTCTTCGTTTTCGGTTTTGTATTATTCTACAACTACTATTACAAGCGGAGGCAGCTTCCTCCGGGACCAGCGCCTTTGCCGGTCGTCGGAAATGTGCTCGAGATCGCCAAGAAACCGCCTGGAGAGGACGTCTTCATCGAGTGGAAGCGGCGATTTGGGCCCATGTAAGTCATGCTTGAAGACCTGTCGCTGTCAGTTCAATGGCCTTTAAATCTAGATATCGACAAATCCTTATACGCTAAAGGGCTGGTCTATGTCAGTCGGCCAAAATTTTTGCTAACCGCCAAAGTTTAGTATCGTTCGATAGGGCTCTTCAAGTTATGTAAACGCGGACAGTTTCAGCCAAATCGGTTGTCTAGAAAAAAGATAAGGCCCACCCAGGTTGGAACACTTGACTCCTGCTTCCATGCGATACCGAGCGCTATGGAAGCATGCCCATAGCGGGTAAGAAGGAAATATTCTGCCAAAACGGTCCCGGTAGGGTGTTTTCAAGCATGGAGACTCTGACAACGTGGGTTTTTCAAAACGCGGCTTCCGGCAGTCCTGTGAGAGGTACGGCTACAGCTTCCGTGCGATATCGCACGATATGGCAAGCATGGAGGGTAAGAGGAGATATTCTGTCAGAATCGAACCAGTAGGGGGTTTTTCAAACAAGAAGATTCTTAAAATAACGTTCATTTTTAAGGCAGTGCCTCTGAGTGGTCAGGAGGAGGGGTGGGGCCCCTGCTTACATGCGATAACGAGCGGTGCGCAAGCATGCAGAGCCAAATCCTTCATTCGTTCGTTCATTCATTCGGAACCGATAGAAGCGTCGGTTTAGCCTTGATGAAAAGTTACGTAAAACGTAGAATTTCGGCTATATTCGGTCTACCTTTAAACAATGTTGTGACGCACGAAGTTTCGGGTACTGCATCTATGCCGCAGCGCTATGACACACAAGATACCTATCTGCTTCGTGCGATTAATCCCCGATAGCGGCATCGGCTACGTGAAGCGCAGTCGAGCCTCAAGTTTTGTTATACTCGTTCATTTCAACGTCGGTCTTACTGTTAGTCAATATTCATATCAGTTATTCAGATACACGTACTGGGTGGGAGAGCAGCCGTTCGTCGCAGTTACAGACTACAAGTTGATAGCCGAGACCTTCCACAAAGACGGCGATGCGTACGCTGGAAGGCCGGTAGAACTGGGACACCAGCTCAACGTCATGACACGACGCAAGTCTGATTTATGTGCCTTTTATGAACAACGTACAACTGCTGACCTTCAGGTGAAGCCCGAGGCGGCGTGATATTCACGCAGGGAGATCTGTGGCGTGAACACCGTCGATTCTCGCTGCAAGTTCTGCGAGACTTCGGTCTCAGCAAGGGCCTTATGCAGGAGAGGGTAAGTAAGAAACTCACGAAAGGCTTCAAAAATGTTTCTCAACATCTTAGGTTCTGAACGAAGTGAGCGCTATTATCGAGAAAGTGAACCGCGATGTGAGCGACGGTAGAGAGAAGCACGACATGCCCGGCTTAATTGACGTTGCAATCGGCTCCGTCATCAACTCGCTTATCTTCGGTTACCGCTTCCACGAGGCAAGAATCCCCGCGAACCACCAACTTAGACAAGTTTCCCTTTAGTCCCGAGAGAAGGAGTTCTACGAGCTAAAGCGGCTGGTGGCGGAGATGATCGAGTCCACTGGCAGCGGGAAGACGAAAATCCTCATCGCGTACCCGGAACTTCTTCACAAATTGCCGCCGTTTTGTACGGCTTTTGACCAGCTGAAACACAACCAGCAACGACTGTTCGACTTTTATCAGCGTCAAATAGACGAGCACAAGGCGAGCATCGACTTCGACACCGATGCGGAACCGACCGACTACGCAGAGGCGTTCTTGCGCGAGGCGAGAAAGCGTGACGCAGAAGGAGCGGCCCATACATTCACGTAAGGAAACAGTTGCACACTGTTTTCACACTGAGGTTGTTTAGCTTGAGCCAACTGAAAGCCATGTGCTCAGATCTCTTCATAGCCGGACAGGTACTTTGTGGGTCTGTCGCTTTCCCCGGAAACTTATCCCTATGTAGGAGACCACGAGCACTACCTTGGCATGGGGCGTCGCGTACTTAATCCACTGCAGCGAAGCACAACAACGTTTGCACGAAGAACTGGACCGAGAGATTGGCTCTGACCGTCTTATTACGATGTCCGATCGACCACATCTACACTACACCAATGCAGTGATCAATGTATGCTTTAAAACCTCGCGAATGACTTTAAAACGGTCTTACGAATTCGCCTTTAGGAAGTGCAACGACTGTGCAACCTTGTGCCGCAAAACGTGCCGCATGCCATTACCAGAGACGTTGTCATCGATGGCCACAAGCTGCCCAAGGGCACTGTCGTTCTGCCACAGATATGCGCTGTTCTCTACGATGAAGAGGTAACCGTGACATGTCCTAGTGTCATGCGTTAAGCCTGGTTTAGGTCTTCCCGGAACCTAAGAAATTCAAGCCTCAGCGATTCCTTGATGCCAACGGACACCTGAAGCGAAGCGATGAGCTAATCCCGTTCTCGGTAGGCAAGCGGCAATGCCTCGGTGAAGGACTGGCGAAGATGGAGCTATTTCTCTTCCTGGTCAACATCTTCAATCAGTTCAAGGTGTCACCGTACGCTAGCGCATATTAGTCTAATCGTTGACCGTCTTCAGGTCTCGGCTGGCGCCGAACTGCCGTCGATGGAGCGTAATGTCGGCGCGACGGTACAGTGCCCTCCTTACAAGTGCCGTTTGGACAAACGCTACGTTTGATACAGTTGTGACTTTAAGGCTACTGAGCTAATAAAACAGAATCTCTTGCTATTTGTTGCGCAAAAGCATTTTATGGCGCGAATGTACGGCTTTGAGCCGTTTGTTCTGGTGGAATCGGTTCTGGAGCTGGCGCGCATACCAGCTTGTGAATTTCGTCTTATGCTTCCTTATTCCGGTGACAGAATCCGCCATCTTGTACTTTCAAATATATCGAGTACTGTGGCCAAGGAATCATCAGCGGTGAAGATGCTAGTCGTATGTGTCGTCGTTTCTTCGTCTGTTACATGCCCGCCGCATTCTTCGAACCAATAACGTGCGTCACCACTCACTACAAACGACTTGCTGGGCGTCCGAAACCGACTACACCGAGTGTTTAACGCAGTCTCAGGACGGACGGAGCCGGTCGATTCGCATGTGCTCATGATTAACGCCATGGGCACGCTGTTTGTTAGCTCCATCAATACGTTCATTTATACGCTATTGTCGACCTCGTTCAGGCGGCGTGTGAGGGCCATCTTCCGGGCTCGGCTCTTTGTCAGTTGACTTACCTCAGTAAAAAGTGGAACGAGCATCGTACCGGGCTCGCAGCTTATTTAACCTTGGCAGATATCACGCGTTGTTCTAAGGGCAAAGTTGCCAAACATTAGAGAGGCATCCTGGAAATGCTTTATATGGGGTGATCCGGAAATTGTGTCGGCACACCATTGTTTAAGCCGGCGTGAGGCCGTGTGGACGGCAACAAATCAGGGCGTGCAAAGAAGATCCTGTTTGCCACGAGGTCAGCATGGTAAAACTGAAGTTTTAATCGTTCATGCTCATCGACGTAGAAAATACAAATACAGAAGGACATAGAAAATACAAAAGAAAGCATACCTAGGGTCCTACCTCGGAAAGCTCGCGCTTCCCATTGTAGCTTTCAGTGGGACGCACGAGTAACGAGTTCGTTAACGCTGAGGCGGAAGTATTGGCTGTTTGTACGTAGCGTCTGCAATCCAACTTATTGCGCCTACTAGCAAGAAACGGTGGACGAAGCAATTTCTCTGTACCTCATTAACTGCGCTTAAGCGACGTTGGCAGCGGATGTCTGCTGTACGATTTGTAACATTTTAACTTTTGAGTTTTGACAAGCAAAAAGCGCTTGTCTTAAGCTTACTTGATGGATGGTTCTAATCATTCCACCCTCTACTATATTGGTACGGCGATAGAAACCCTTGCTGAATGCGTCGCCCTACTGTTCCATGCAACGCTACTTCTTTGCATTCTGAAACATATGCGAAAGAAACATGACGTTTTTTCGACACTCCTTTTTTCGCGCTCTACGCATTCCAGAGCATCGTGGAAATATTCGGAGCCATCTGGGTACGTTTATTCGCCTCGAAATGAATGAGAACGGACTGCTTATGATTGAATGCAGTGAGCTCAGTGATTAGAGTGGCTTAAACCGAACCGCCGGGAACTTCGACACTCGCCGTAGTTTCTGACTTTCCTGAGTCCATATATTTTTCAGATGGTTCTTATTAGCAGAGTCCTCGCATTCGGATGGTTGTCGGATGCAGCAGCCATGCCTATCATCACAGCGCTTTTCACGGGCACAGGCCAGCTCTTGTACACTTACCTTCTGTTGCTGCTCTTTGTTGTCCGAACCACCGTAGCCGCCAACCGCTACGCTTCCTTCGTGTGGTTCAACTTCAAGTGGACGAAGCGAACGACTG
>JNEY01000798.1:0-11939 GCA_020875895.1 Aphelenchus avenae
GGATGCTGACCATAAGGTAAGCATCCCAAGCGAGGCGACGAAGAACCCTTCTTTAAGGTCCCTTTGTTGTTGGTCCTAGTATTGGTAACTTCCAGGAAATTTATGGTGCTCCCGGGTCGCTAGCTGTAACGAAACTCTTCGAGGTAGTCATAGAGGATCCTCTGAATCCTACCCAAAGCAAAATGCTTATGCCAATACATTCGTTAAGACGCTGAGACAAAAACGTCCGTTGCGATAGGACGTTTGCGTTCCGCAATGGCAGGCAGCAACTTGCATGACAAAGGAAAGACTTTCTACTGCCAAGCATCCTGTTGCGCTACGGGTACAAGGTTGTCACATTAAAACTAGCTGGAGATCAGTAGAAAGCTCAGGGATACTGGGATACTTCTTCCACTTGAATTCGTCTTTCCTTTGATCCATTCCCCAAATTTGTTAGGACTTAGGATAGACCTTTATAGGTGCGACGTGTAATACGTTCGGGAGGGTTTTTGTGCTTGGCGGTCCCGATTTGACTGACCCTGGATCTGGCCCATTAATATGCGTTCCGTTCAAGCGTAGGAAGCGGCTAGCGGAAGGCGCCCGGCCGTCACTGCAACTGACCATTCTCGAACCCGACTAACGGAATTCACGTCAGCCCTGCTAATGCATCGATTGTAGGCGAAAGAAAATGAAGAAGCACAAGAGGAGAAAGCGATACTTCCGCGACTGGAACAAGTACCAGACCTATCACCGACAGAAGAAGCTTAAAGTAATTCTTAAGCTCTCCAACAATAGTCTAAACACCTCAAGGGGTTTAGGCCGAGAGACTATTCCGAGCGAGGATGAAGGCGATCATGCGCGAGCTCGACACCTTCGACGCAGAGGACTACGTCAAGAGCACAATCGCGAGGTGAGCCCTTTGCAACCCGGCCGTCTTCGGGCCGCATAATGTCCCGTTGCCTGAACATCTCAAACTGCGCGCAATGGAATGTAAAGGAAATGGAATCGGCTTTCGAAGCTTTTTTTGCTTAGTGCGGACCGACACTTAGGTGTGCCGTGCTGCGTTCTGTAGTTCTCTCCCTTTATGCCATACCGTGCCAAGCACGGTACAAATGAGCAGCCGCTGGTACTTTCATCTGTACCGAGCTCTATTTCGCACAGTTGTTTCGTGACAAAGATTTCCCGCTCGGATAGCATTGTACAGCGGGTTTGTCCTGGTACCACAACAGCTCACACTCAATTTTAGCTTCTACCGCCTATCATTCTCGATACAGATCAAGAGCGTACCGTATTAGGGGCCAAGCCCGTAACCTTAGCGGTAAGATACGGTTACGTGTACGGTAGGGGTCCGGACCGCCAGTACGGCATTACGGCACGGCAGTGTTTCAAGCTTTTTAATGCTCGTAGTGGTAGCCGTATACACTATAACGGGCCGTAAAATGCGGATACGGCTACGGTACGGGTTTGGCCGGTCAGTACGGCTGTACGGTACGGATGGTCCCACTATGCATCACTCATTGGCCCACCAGCTATTACCCTTGTTTTAGAGCGAAGCAAGAGTGGAGCCTCGAGGTGGCGCCGACGGGCCGCAAGAAGTACCCACACTGGTCACAGCTGATGACCATCGAGGAGCTGTTCTCCGTCGACAAGGGCGACTATATCGACAAGCGCGCCGGATTGCCCAACGAGGAGGACGCTGCGAAGTTAGCGGCGATGCGCGCGGAGTACATAAAAAAGTACGTCCTCGTGAAGCCCGGCGAAACGACAGACACTGCGGCCGATGCGAGCAGGAAGAAGGAAAGCGGTTCCGGGGATAAATAGGAGTACTTTATTGTTGATTTGTTTGCTTTGTTGTCAGCTTACGTTCGGATAGCGTGAATAAATCTTCAGCCTTACGGTGGATTGAAACGTTCCTGTTACTGTCCAGCCAAGTGTCTCCACGTCTCTGCGCGTACGATACTTGGTTGGCAAAATATTGAGCTTAGTCCTACAAGTGCAAGGAGCTAAAATGTCCATTTGCGCATTATGAGGCGTCTGCCCAGCTGTAGGTAACATAGCTACGATTGTCGCCGCGTCTCTGTGTGGATTAAGCATTTATACCCGTAGCCGAAAATGCTTATTGCATACATATCTGCATTTTAGCTGCTCACTTCAATCCGGAGACTTTTCAGGAAAGCCTAGTCACTTGTCCATGTCCGACTACCTGCCGGAGACGTTCCACTTCTTGGCGCGCGACCATTTGGACAATGCGCAACTCGTCTGCCGCAATTGGAAGACGCTCATCGAGCGAGATAACTTCCGTCTACCGCTGCGGCTGCTCGAAAGAGTTTTCATTCAGGTAAGCCGCAATTGACGCACAGCTTTCACAAGCATTTTGCGCGTCTCTGAGCTAACGAATTGCACGGTTCAGAAGCTGCAAAAGTACGACGGCAACGTCAAAACGATTGTGCTGGTCGTGACCTTCGAACGCGAAGAAGGAGTGAGCTGGGACGTCGACATCGAGCCGGAGAACAATATGGCGGAGTACCGCCGGGCCCTGCCGGAGGCCTTCTATCGTGCACGGAACGCCTACATCGACTTCTTCATTCTCCGCGCCTTGCCGTTCAACGACGTCGACTTCGTTCACGTTCGACGCAACATGGGGCCCAACACTTCGAAAGGTACAATAGCCTATACGCACATCGGGGCCTTGTTTTTTTGTGTGTGAGTCATTGTCTCCACGCGTTGTAGATTTTACGGGCCGTACCGTACCTGTATAGTTCCGTTCCATGCTGTTTTACGTTGCTAATTTTTACGATTTACGAACGGAACAGTGTACGGGGGAGTTTGGAACTGAGAAAACACGGATATTCGTCAAGTATAAGGCATGGATCTTTTGACCCGTTGACCACCTCTTCTTTAGTGGGTCAATTTATCATTCCGGTCGTGTCTCAAATCGATCGGCGTCGCATCTCTCCGGACGCTCTGGGCACATTCGTCGCATCTTTCGAGCTCGGCACGCCGGTTCATCCAAGTTACACCTACTACAAGAGACGCGAGAACGCGGAGAACGCGTGGCCCGACGACTGGGAAGAGTCACGCGCGACTGTGGTCTACGTCAGCGAGATCCCGCACCTTATGGGACTCGCAAAGATACGACGTTTCGAACAGGTCGAGATCATCATCTCTAGGGAGAGACTGGAGACCGGTGCCATGCGTAGCCGCGACCGCGACACTGACGAGCAATGGAAGGATAAAATCGTTGCTAAGGTAAGCTTCGACAGTTAGCCTGAACGTCGCCCCTTTCGTGCCTAGTCGTACTCCGTTTCCTTTTTTGACGGGACGGAATATGGTACGGCAGAGTATGTTCTCAGCTCCGTGAAAGCGTGGAACGGAGACGGGTCGGCGCCAGAAATGCGCCACCGTTGATAATGATTCCGCATTTAGTGGTCTGAAGCGCTTCTACATTTCCTCTTTGGCAACCCACGCCGCTACGACTGCTGCTCACTCGAGATCACTGCCACGATTCCATCGAACTTCGTAGAGGAATGTATAAACGTAAGTGGCATAGTCGGAGAAATGCACTTACCTAGTTTTCATTTTTAGCACTTCCTCGCATTGGACAACGCCAGGATCCTGCCGGAAACGACGACAATTCTAACGTCAGGCGTGTACGTGAAGCATGCGACAGTTCCGCACGGAGACGCCGTACTCGAAGGCGCGCCGAAGAAACTCGAGGGAAGCAGTCCATTCGCGAAGCCGCTCCGTTCCCACGCCGGCTACGTTGCGACGAACGTGAACGCAGACGGCGCCCGCCTCGTCGTGCTCGTCCACGACCGACAGTGCTGCCTGCTCGAGCAGCACACCAGCCAGGGACTGAACGGAAACCGAAAGGCGAGCCTCTTCGTCGTCCACGTCGAGTTTGAACGGGTGCATTTCTAGGCTCTTGTTCCTACTAGCTGAACGTTTCCATCCAATGGTACGCGTATGTCTCTAGCATGTCCTTGTTCCTGCTTGTCTCTTTGTACGAAGTTCTGCTATTTTCGTCATGTTCCTATTGGAGCCCGTACCTTTCTTGCACTGTACGTTTGCTTCTATACGCCCACAATTTGCCTTCGCTTCACGGACAACGCTAGGTAAACGGTTGCGGGCTTCTTTCACTTATCGCGTTTACTGATACGTCATCCACTTACCATGACTTCAAGGGTCTGGTGACGCCATGACTGCATTTTGGAGGGTAAAGTACTACTGAAATGAGATCTCATCAGTCCCCATTAGGTAGAGTATTGTTCTCTGTTTTCAAAAGTATGTTTATTTATTGTCGCGTTCGGCCATTCTTGGTTCCAGAATCACCGTCTCCTCTTTCATTACGTTTGTCAAGCTTCCAACGTAAAATTTGTCCTTGATCATTGTTCACCTTAAAAGTCATCACCCTGGCCTAGGTTTGCAACCCGCAGTTGTCACACAAAGCGTTCTCATATCCTGTTTTATATGTCATTATGCCTGCTATATTTTGTCCGTCTCTAAACTATCCCAGCTCATAACAAGTTTCAGGAAATCAAGATCCTGTACAGGATCGATCTTCCGTTACGTTGTGTTGCAAACTATCTGTATTGGTGCCTCGTTTGCTTTGGAATTTTGTAAAAGAACTATAGCAAAGATTTAACGGATATCGATCACAGTGAACCGAAAACAGAAAGGAGAGACAAAAGATAATCTGTTCGTCGTGCCCTTCGCGAATTCCTAGTGCGACGAAAAGCGTAGGCCCATTAGCCGAGAATCCTACCAACGAGAGAATTATAATCGGTCAGGCACGGGATCGGAGCGATGTGCATGATTCGCGAGTCTCGCGTCTGCGATGGGAGCGCACGGATGCCACACTGGAACGTGAGGGTCCACCGTTTATGGGCAGGTGGGTGTTAGGCGACGTGTACCACTAAGATGGCCGTGTAAGCTCACCGCACCACGTCATCATGGGCAGTGAGCTTCATTAGTCTAGTATGACAAAAAAAGTAAAAAGGGGCAAAGGGCATACGTACTGAGGAGGCGTAGAAACAAAATTGAGACCTAGGGCGTCCTTTGCCACCAAACTTCCAAGGTCAGGCAAAATACCTTAGGCCTCGGCGGCAAGTTTTGGAAAGAAATCCTTCAAAAAATCTAAGATTTCGTCATTGCCCCTGCGGCACCCTAGGAAATACAGCTGGGGAAAGTGCCACTTTGACTTAAACGCTCGATCACAAAAGTGCGGATCGAGTAGGACGCAAAAGAGGATGATTGAGGCTAACTTTAATGACAAATTGCATGGAAGCTTGAACTGACTAGGCGTTAGAATAAAAGTGCATTACTGATCACGGTTCAAGTTGACTTCGACGACGGACTCCGCGTTCGGAATCGGCTGGTTAGGATGCTTGAGGGCCTCCTCTGCGCGGTTCAGCTCCTGTCGGAGATGGGTGACGTACTCGTTGGCCTTCTCCTCGTCTCGTTTGCGCTTGCATTCCTGCTTGCACTGGTCGTACGCCGTCAGCACTTTCAGCGTCTTGGGCTTCTTGACGTCGAACGCTTGGCCGGCAGCGACTGCTTCTTCGGCACGCTTCAGTTCCTCACGGAGCTGAGTTATGTACTGAAAAATTAATACAGCTAGTTGCGCTACGGAAAGAACCATGCTTAAGCCAATGTTCATACTACGCAGAAGAATTAGGCGAAGCCTACCGCCCACTAAGAGTCAAACACCCTATCCCGTAATATATGTATCAAACGCTCAAAATCGTGGCGGCAAAATGTGCCTCCAAGGGACGATTAGTTCCAGAATTAGCAGACTGAACGGTTGCATTCGAATTTGGGGCAAAAAGTGTAGTGAAACGCTTGTCTTACTGCGACTACGGGCAACTGTGATCGGCTAGGAGCAACGCACAGCTTATACCCAGCTTTAGTTCAAAAAGAGCTTTAGCTTGTTGGTCATCTTACGGTCTAAATTAGCCCTAAGGCAGGACTTCCCATAGAAAAGTACACTTCTTTTGAGTCTTGCGAGACGCAACACCTACCACATTGATGTCCTCTTGCTGGTTTCCTTGATCACGATGCACACGGCACTCCTGCTTGCACAAGTCGAAGGCGCTGAGTGGCTTGAGCGCCTTGGGTGGCTTCAAGTGGACGCCACCAAGTCCGTGTTGATGCAGCTGCTGCAGAGTAGGCTCACCCGCCTAAAGCACTGACTAAGCATTGTAGAGAAAGCGCAAGTGACAGAAATTAAGGTGGCCTGAGCATGACACTTGCGACACCCATGTTGACATACCTGAAGGTTGGCGTTATGAAGCTGATGTGCGTCGACCTCTCGCTTCACAGGATCGCTGAAACAATTCGGTTCTAGTTGCGGAAGGTCGAGTACAAAAAGGCCTGTAGAAAGAATGTCCAACGTATAGGCAGAAAATGAGGCTAGTTATGTCAAGGAGCTCAACATTTTGCAAGACGCCAATCATGACGTACCTACTGGAAGGCTATCGCCAAATCGACGAAGTGAAAAGACGCAACGGTCTGTACAACAGCGGGAGTTATGGAATTGTGAATACAGCTAAGATAGGACAGTAGGCCTAATTCAAGCCGCTCCATCTAATAGACTGATTAACTAACACTGACTGACCAACAGCTGGACGCATCGGTTAGGTATGTGCTACGACAAGGCTATCTCGAGAGAAGTGGAGTGTTTTTACTCGACGGAAGGTGCATGAAGAAGGTAAACAAGAAAACATTCTGACCGCTTGGCATTCAGCTTGCCAGCGAGAGAATGTTCAGTAGATCCCTTTGTTGTCGCATACGTCTAGGGTCCCTAGGATGCGCGGACGCATCCCTAAAGAAATACACGCGTTTTCTACGGCATTTCCTTAGACCACCGTTAGGATATGGCAGTGTACTTCGGAAAGCTTAATTCCTTGTCTAAGTACAGGGAAACTGATGTAGGTCCCACTAAGTCACTGACTCCTGCGACACTCACCCGTTCTTCTCGTCCTTGATCTTCTTCGCGTCCGCTACAAGCATCGCGGACGCAACAAGGGTCATCAATACCGTCGTTTTGAGCATGATTGTTCTCGTGTGATTCTAAATAAGTGTCCATTTTGTCTGTTGGAACGTTACAGGGATGGTAACAACATTGACAAAGGAAGGAAGGAGAAGCCGTATTTGACGACTTGTGGAGACAATAACGGTAGAGAAGTGCACGCCGAGAGGGCCGAAGTGGGACTGACTGTTTATCGGTTGCCTGCTTCGGTGGGACTACCTCGCTGCCTCTTTTGCAATTACACGCGAGTTATCAGCGCCTTATCGACGACGTTGATCGCTTCCGAGGACAACAACCACTCGCGAAAGACCCACTAGTGACTTACTCGGTGGTGAAAGAATATTTGTTGACGTAAGTGGGACCTGTGTTTGGCTGTCACATGCGATCTTTCGACGTTGGGAATGCGGTTGCATTTGTGATTTCGGTTAGAGTGGTCAAAATGATCAGTGAATAGCGTGACGCAAGGCAACCGGGAATCGGCAAGTGGATGGTAGGAACCAAGAAACGATTAAAAACACATAAAAGGCAGGTATTGTTCAAAGCATACTGGCTGTTGTCAGGGAAACCCTAGTTGATGATGTGTAATCCATGATCACACATCGTAGATAACTGGCCAATCGCTTTTGCAGCTTTCACCAGGCGAAATTGTGCGCTTAGTGAAAGCACCAAAAAGGCGGCTCAGTAAAACTGTTGTTGGCTGAGCCAAGTGTCAAGCGACTCGCCGTAAACCGCCACTTGAACTCAGCGTGACGTGACTTTGTGAACTGCCTCCGTTCTAATGACCTTAGAAAGGAACAGGACAGCCTTTCCAGCTGAGAGAACGCTAAAGAGTGGAATGGTGACGTTACAGAAAGCCATGGAGCAAATAAACGTACTTAAATGGTCATCAAGGATCACACTTGATACGTCATATCAAACATGGTTACTAAGCCGAGGTAGGTAAAATTCAGTTCAAAATCTCTCTACGATTTTTCAGATTCGACTCTTCTTAAAAGCGATAGCTTCGTTAGCACTTTAGCCTGGCTTGCTTGAAACACGACCTCTGCGCCTGACGTCATCATCAGCACAGAAACAATGGGGAACATAATGCACTCTGGTAATGGCCGGTTCCTGCAAGAACGCTAGAAAAAGCAGGCATGTCGAGCGCTCAAGCTACTTGCAAGTCGGCCAGAGTACAACAAACATTCATTAGCCATCATTAAGATGTCATCGTCCGTCTAAGGTTTTGAAGAAAGGTTCTGTATAACTGTTGGCCAGACGTCCAGCAGGCTCCGCTGGTAAGGGTTGTCGTTAGGTACAAACCCGCAGGCATTTATTATGCTTTTAATACACGGTAACAAAGGAATGTTGATCGGAATCACTATGCAGGCACGTTCGTTCTTTGATTGGGAATGTTAGGATGCTGCGAGTAAGGTGTAGCTCCCACTTTGTTGTTTTCCTTCATTTACGCAGTGACTTCTCTCGTTCGGTACTGCAACCCGGCACGTTAGCCCAGTAAGTTAATAATTAGGCCTGTCATAGTTCACATCGGTTCAAAGTTTGCGGGTCAGTTTCGAGCGTTATTTTGTTATTTTCGTGTCTCAGCGGATTCATGGTTTACATACCCAAGTTGAAGTTTTATAAATCTGCGTTAAACACACAGAAAAATGTTCTAAGCGCGATAATGCATCCGAGCACACAAGGCGCGCTCGGAACAATTTCTGACTAACTTACATAAAAACTCAAGGAGCATCCGAGCTTAGCTTGACTTTTTTCCGAGATGCTTTAATGCCAACTCGGAATCTTAATTAGATTTTACCCAGTTTGAGGTACCACAAATCACTGTGCAAGCTTTATTGGCGAAAACGAGGAAATTCCAGAAACGAGAAGAAGAGTTAGCTAGCAGGCAGCAGTAGACTCGTGTGTAAAGAAAAATAAGTGCAGTAGTCCTCCTCTTCGCCTTATTGACCAAAAAGACGATCTGCTAACTTCTCGGCTACCTCCTTCATGTGTTCACTGAGGTTCTCGGCTCCCTCCTGCGGTTGTTCATCGATCTCGTTCCACCAACCTGTTGAGGAATCTCGATCAGCTCCGGCTTTCGCTCTTTCCGACTCCGAAGAACCCCGACGACGCGTTGCGACGAATGCCATAGTATGAACGGGGGCGTTCCTGTTGCATGTTTCGTTGTAGATCGGTTCCAACTTTTGTGCCTCATGACGCTCGAACGTGTAGCATATTGGTTCGCCTCGAGGTGGGTCCGGCGCTCCCTGCGGGTACCAAAGTGGATACGCGTGGCCTAAAAAGCAGTGAGGTTCCCATACGTATGCAGAACGTGAGCTACAACCAGTGCTAAAGCTTAGATTACTTGCATACTGGAACTGCACATAGCGAGTGTACCTTTATTAGAACATGCGCTTCCTTTTTTGCATACCTCCCTGGAAACCAGAGGCGTAGCCGGACCACAATTTGGGGGCGGCGGGGGGGGGGGAAACAGGTATGGGGGATCCTTACCTGTTTTTTTTGGCGCCCGCCTCCGGCCGACGCCAAAAAAAAATGTCCGCCTTATCTTGGTCTCGCTTATGGCACATTTGCGGAGTTGTCCGATATTGTTCTTTATGGGTTAAAGCTGTGCCCATTTGTTTAATTTCATCACAAATAGCGCGCCGAAGGCGCCGCCAGAGCAACTGCGCAAAAGCAGAAATAAAAACTGTTCAAAATTTTGCCTCCGCACGGGTCTTAGCCGCATTATCTACCGAATTTCCGAAATTATGGGGGTACGCACCCCTTCTGTCCCTCAGATACACCCCTGCTCGAAACTGTGCTTTTATAAGCGCATGCTCACTGTCAAAGGATGTACGGTTTTACTGCTACTTACGTGTTGACTCCACGTCATTCACGTCGCTTTCGTCGGGGTCGATCTGCGTAGTCCTTATTAAGGCCGCCAAGGAACAGGAATACAGCTCCCAATGTCTGAAGTCCTTGTGGCTTCCGCTTGCCCACTGCTCTGGGACCTCGAACCAGACGTGGCGATTTCTTGCGAGCGAAACCTGTCCGGAATAGCCAGCGGCGTCGGGATCCATCATCATCTGTCCCTTAGATTCGAGCCATGGTCGTGTAGGCGGTTGTAGCAGGAAAACCGCATGTGTGGCTTTCTCGGACATGTACCGAAATCGGAAGGACAGTGTCAGCAGCTCGCCCTGGTCGCATCCGAAGAAATCTTTTCTATCGTCTTTCAGTCCTCCGGCAGCCCTCCGAAGCTGGTCCTCTGCGAAAATCCGTCTTAGCCAGATGGCTAAAAGCTTGTATTGGTCACGTAACTTTCGGTCATCAGTCCCACGTGCCGCCTGCGCGAATATCGTGTCACCGTCACTGAGATAGTCGAAATTCAACTGCTGCACGATTATGAACGGTAAGCGGACAACTATTCTGCCCACCCTTTTGCCCTAAAGCAATTCCTGTGTGGGTCGTTCGGATGCCGAAGAACTTACGTTGCAGAAACGAATGACCTCCGAGACAGCTTCAAACCGCTCTTTTATCTCAGCACTTTCGCTAGAAAGCGTGAGCAGAAGATGAACCAAGGTAGGAATCCCGTGGTAGCCGTCAGCACCTGTTGCTTCGAGGTCGTCGTATCCGAGAAGTTTTGCGAGCTCGTAACACTTGCTGAACTGCTTGAGGCTGAAGATAAGCCTCTTCTTCTTCGCGATTGATTTGAGCATTTTGCACAATGGTTTTCCGCAGCGATTTAGCATCTTTGGGACCTCAGGCAAGACGAGGAACTCCCAAACCGAGGTCATCAGGACACAGTCCATGCCGCGGTTCGTCCACGTTCTCCAGTGTGCCGGGCTCTGGTTTTCCTGTACGATTCGAAACTTTTCTTTGATCACTGAAATGAACACATGCTCAGAACTGTGGGAACTACATGCATTACAACGAATCACTATTTCTAAGTGCTTGTTTCCCCCCCAACAAACCTTGGGGTTCCTCTGACTCCTGACCGCGCTTCCTCGCTTGGGCCACAGCTGTCCGCGAAACAAGGAGCAGCAGCAGGAGCAGAGATTTCGATCCTGTGTAGTGTCTCTTTGGTCGCAGGGGTAGAGCAAAGTAAGCGGCTGCCTTTGACGGTGTGACGGTACCTGCCTCAAGCTGGTCCTTGGTGCACACGCCCTTAAGACGCTCTCGACTATCGGCACGCTCGCGCTTCTCCTTCTCACGCTGCTTCTTCGTCTTCTCCATGCCGCTCTCGGTCTTGCAAAGCTGGTCGTCTAGTTCGCGTCTGTTGCGGCCGGTGTCCTCGACCCCGATTATGGCCACTGACGCCGTTACGGTTATTTCCAGACTGTCGCAAACGAAGCGTGGCTTAGGTCTAGTGGATTTGTCGAGCCTGTGTGCGACACATTCACAGGTCGGCTACGGCTGTTGTGGAGGCAAATGTAGACGGAATACAGGTCGCCGCGTTGGCTTGCAGGAGAGTCGCCGCGTTGGCTTGCAGGATTATTTATTCCTCAAATTCGGGTATTTAAACCCGGGCATAATTACAGTGAATTACGACACGTTAAAGTGGCCGATGCCATGGATGAACAAGGCAAAGACCGGGGCAAGTTGGACAGAGTCTGTGTCCCTATGGGCCGCGACGGAGTTCCGTTAGCGACCGAGAGCGCACAGCCTCTTAGGGTCAGAAGAGGCTCTTCCCTGCCACGACCGGAGAGTTCCCGGAGCGCGGTGGGTCACCTTCCGCGAGAGCACAAGCCAAGCAAATGAAAGGACGCCCGAAGAACGGCCGCGTCGATGCGTCGAATATGTCGGCGGCGGGAGGTCCGCGGCGGCCGCAGAGAGCGGAAAACGCACGCTCTCTCGCGAGGAGGCGCGTCCCTCTCGTCTCTGCTCGTGAACGCGCTCCGTTCACGACACTCCCGAGAAGGCGAACGTGAGCTCCGGCGACGTCGAAGCTGAA
>JNEY01000798.1:13844-35197 GCA_020875895.1 Aphelenchus avenae
TGCCACGACCGGAGAGTTCCCGGAGCGCGGTGGGTCACCTTCCGCGAGAGCACAAGCCAAGCAAATGAAAGGACGCCCGGAGAACGGCCGCGTCGATGCGTCGAATATGTCGGCGGCGGGAGGTCCGCGGCGGCCGCAGAGAGCGGAAAACGCACGCTCTCTCGCGAGGAGGCGCGTCCCTCTCGTCTCTGCTCGTGAACGCGCTCCGTTCACGACACTCCCGAGAAGGCGAACGTGAGCTCCGGCGACGTCGAAGCTGAAGGCGTGGGCTGATGGGCTTGGCTGTGCTCGCTGAAGTTTGTCGAGCGGAAGGTGAAGGTCGTCGAGCGGAAGGCGACCTGGAAAGGGGAAAGGGGCACTGGAGCCTGAAGCTCTACAAAGTAGGAACAATATAAGAGGAACGATAGAACAAACAAGCTAACTAATAAGGAACAAATAACAAGGTTAAAGGAAAGTTTACGACGCGTCGGTTGTAGTCGAAGCACGCGTGAACTTGAGGGGGCCATCTCTAGCACCAGTGGGCACCTCGGCGGCGGATGCGGTGGTCGTTGGCACATCTCAGGCGGCTGAGGTACATTGGGAGCTCGTGAGGACGTCGGAAGCGGTGGCGTCATTCGATGATGACGTCGCACTGCTTTCGATGAGGTGACGCGGGCACTCGATCGCAGTTGCCATGTCAGCGTGTCCCGATGAACATGATGAATCGGGCCCTCCGGCGCGCGACAAACGTGGGAGTTCCCAGGTATTGTCGGATGGTAGCTGACGCGTCGGCTGCCAGGGCACTGTGATGCCTGGGTTGAACGGAAACAGCGAACGAGCGTTGACGCTGCGAAGGTGGACGTCGCGGAGAGCTGCCCGTCCAGTGGCGATGTGCTGGATTCCGTGCCGATGTCGGTGACGACTGCGAATGTACGCGGACGTCGGCCGATTACGCTTACAAGGCAGTTGCCTTTTAAGGTAGCGGCGGCAGGTCAGCCGGTGGCTCTTAGTGGCTCTTCGCGGACGAGCATGGAGTTTCATCGGCATGTGGGGCCTAGCTCGAGAAACAACCGGAGTTCCGGTGTTGCGTGAAGCATTAGCACATGCCGGCGTCGACGAGTGAGGCCGGATTCACAATAAGCAAACTTTTTGGTTCGCGAACGTTTGCGAACCGAAAAGTTTTCGGAGCCACTTTCAGAATACACAAACTCACGACAAACTTTATTCGCAAACCAGTTCGCGAACTGTGAGCAAACTGATTCGAGAAAACGCATTGCGGATCGCTAAATCCGCAGTTTGTTCGCAAGTTTGTCGCGAACTTTGATTCGCGAACTCAGTTGTGAACAACACACATACCTTCTGACAAACCTGGTTGGCGAACCAGTTCGCCAACCAACAAACCGTGATCCAGCGTGCACGAATTTTTTTTGCGTTTGTCGGAGGTTTGTTGTTGTTTCGTTCGCATTTGCTGCGTCGCGTTCGCTTCCTTGGTGCGAGCTGCTTGTTTTCCAGTGCTGACGCGTTCATTTCGCATCCGCCCTTTCCTCATCGGACACGCTATCGACCCGTCTTTCAGCGCTAATGGCTGCTGACGCGATTTCGTCGGAGCGAAAGCTTGCACTTATCGAAGGAGTTCGAGAGCGTTCGCTTCTCTACGACCGCAGTCTCGACGACTACCACAACACGGACAAGAAGAACAAAGCATGGAATGAAATTGCTGCTTTGCCTGCGGTTGCGCTTCCCAGTAAGTGGTGTTTCTCGTAAAAAAAAGTTTTAACGTAGCTATATGTCACTCGTACAAAACATAGTTTTTGCAGGTGGTACAGACGCGCGTGCTGCGTGGGACGCCCTGCGCATCATATTCAAGCGCAACATGAACAAGAAGTTCCAGTCCGGCCAGGCAGCCCCCAAAGAGCCGCGCTGGCAGTACTACAAATCCATGACGTTCCTCGAGCGGTTCAGCGAAGCTCGTGCCGAGTAAGACTCCTTTCAGCTTAAAAAAAACAAGGAATGAGACGTTCGCATTTAGGTCCCAGTCCACCATCCAAATGCTGGGCGACGACGAGGAGAAGTCTGTAAAGTCCGGCGAGTCCAGCGACGGTACGGGCAATCCTAAGGAGGAGAAGGAGGAGGTAGGATTTGCATTCTCATTTTTCAAAAACCAGAAACATGTTTATGTTCATACTCCTTTAGGCCAAAACCGAGGTGAAGTACAAGTCGATCTGGGCCACTCCTCCGGTAAGGAAGCGCAAGAAGGTCGCTGAGTCGCCGAGCGACGACTTCTTCCGCGATGCCGTGAAGGAAATCAAGGAGCAAGCGAAGCCCAAGTCTCGCAACCAGTTGTTCGCGGACAACTTGGCTGCTGAACTGGACGATTTTCCGCAGGAGGCGTCCTGCGTGATGAGCAGTTTGCGCTACGAAATCATGGACCTCGTGAATCGTCGTCGCCGAGAGTGGTCAGGTCAAACGTTCCAGGGAAGCGACACTCCTTCGACTTCGACCATGTCGCCTTCGCCGGGCATGATCAACTACATCCAGGATGACCAGAGCCAGTTGGTCTTCTCGCAGATGACCAATATGAACCCGAACCCATACGCTCCTTCCGGCTAGAACCGTCCCGTCTTTGTCCCTATAATCCTATGTGTGAACTTATCTGCCTTGTTTAGCCCACATCTGCCTTGCTTGTAGCGTAATACTTGCCAGGGTTGTGTCAGTAAAAAAAATCGCTAATCTATTGCTGAACCAGCGATTCGACAATCGAAAGCGGCTGCCTACCAGTTTTTGAACTCACACAATTACTCCCGCTTTTTCAGTGTCATGGACCAAAATGTAGCTCTCGCATTGGCAAAGCTTGCCGTCCTTCATCACCTCTGGAAGTCTTACAAACGGGGATCTGCTTCGGAGACCTGTGACGATTCACCGCCCAAGTACAAAAAGCCAAGGAGCTCACCGCCACCGCCACCAGTCGAGCTCAACCCAGAGCCCCAGGTGGACCGCGTCAACGCAGCGACGCTCGATGGTCCTCGCCCTAAGAGGGAAGCAGCTGTCGACGCGTTGGAGGTACAAAAGTTGCGCGTGAACTCAAACTTCACCACAATTTTTAGCGTGTGAAATTCATTAACAAGTATCTGCGTCAGACAAAACGTTTGTTCGCACGCAAGGAACGCAAGCGCATCGTGATCGAGGACTCAGAGTCCGAGGCGGCGGAAAGCGCTGTCGAGACCGAGGACGACGGCTACTACTCCATCGACTCGGTCCTCGACGAGAAGTTCATCGACGGAGAGCGCTTTTTGCTTCTGCAGTGGTCCGACATGTCCGCACCTAGCTGGGAGCCGGCTCAGCACCTTTATAAATGCGACAGCATTCTCAAAGCGTTCAACAAAGCTGCCGATGCCGGCTTTTGCGACGACGACTAGATTGAATTCCGGCATTGTATTGGCATTTTATGCCCGGTTTGAATAAAGACTGCTCGAAGAGGTTTGCGCATGGTTCGTGGCGAGTATGTTGGAAACGTTTGCGGCAAACTGGTTCGCGAACATAATTTTGGTTTGCGCTTGCGCCAAACCACGAGGGGAAGGTTTGAGTCCTTTTCGAAACTGTCTTCGACTTTAGTTTGTTCGAGTGCCAAATGCGAATCTGCGATGTTCCATTGTGAACAGTCTACAGACCAGTTCGCGAACGGTTTGTGCCGCAAACTGGTTTGTGCCACCAACCAAAAAGTTTGCTTATTGTGAATCCGGCCTGAAGGTCGGCCAGCAAGGAACAAGGACTGGTGGGCTTCGATGTCGCGAAGAGCAGCGTCACAGCGTTGGAGCTGTTCGGTAATGTCGTCGATGACCGCCGTTGCAGACTGATTAGAATCGACAGAGCGTGGAATTTCGCTGGCAGAAGGCGCGTCGTTGCACTGGGCGGGCACGGCTTCGACGTTTGCCGAGATCTCCTCCAGTTGCATGGACATAGCAGTGAGCTTGCTTGCGATGGCGGCCTTCGTAGTTGGCAGGTAAAGCTCCGCTGCACATGCCTTGAAGGTGTCAGATTCAGTCTTCCTCTCGGGAGTTCCCAAGGGTAGATTATTAATCTGGTCGCACCAACGACGGCTAATAGCCGAGATGTTGTTGAAGCACTTTTGGAGCTGATCACGATCATGAACAAATGGAGTTCCAGCTGAACAAGTCGCTTCATCTCACCCTGTGCGGGTTCTCCGTCATTGACGGTAGTGTCGTACGCCTTCTTACGGAGTTCCGTAGAAGCGTTGATCCAGTGGGTCAGCAGGTATTTGAACGCTTCTGCCATTGTCGCATGCTGCGTTGGTATGCAGCGTGATGGAATACAGCTGTTGCCGAAGGCCGAGGTTTCGTCCGAGAATCGGAGAGAACGGGTTGAGTTCCCCAGATGTCGCAAACGAAGCGTGGCTTAGGTCTAGTAGATTTGTCGAGCCTGTGTGCGACACATTCACAGGTCGGCTACGGCTGTTGTGGAGGCAAATGTAGACGGAATACAGGTCGCCGCGTTGGCTTGCAGGAGAGTCGCCGCGTTGGCTTGCAGGATTATTTATTCCTCAAATTCGGGTATTTAAACCCGGGCATAATTACAGTGAATTACGACACGTTAAAGTGGCCGATGCCATGGATGAACAAGGCAAAGACCGGGGCAAGTTGGACAGAGTCTGTGTCCCTATGGGCCGCGACGGAGTTCCGTTAGCGACCGAGAGCGCACAGCCTCTTAGGGGTCAGAAGAGGCTCTTCCCTGCCACGACCGGAGAGTTCCCGGAGCGCGGTGGGTCACCTTCCGCGAGAGCACAAGCCAAGCAAATGAAAGGACGCCCGAAGAACGGCCGCGTCGAGGCGTCGAATATGTCGGCGGCGGGAGGTCCGCGGCGGCCGCAGAGAGCGGAAAACGCACGCTCTCTCGCGAGGAGGCGCGTCCTTCTCGTCTCTGCTCGTGAACGCGCTCCGTTCACGACACTCCCGAGAAGGCGAACGTGAGCTCCGGCGACGTCGAAGCTGAAACCTATTCGTGTCCTGAACAGCTTGAAAGTGGCGCTGTCGTAGAATCTCCGCCCTTCTCATGTCTCCTCACCTTCTCTGCATCCGCGGACGCAGTCGTGACAAAGACCGTGGAACCCAGGGCTGCTCGAACTGTGCAAATCTCATTACCGTTCTGGCATCCGACTACAACAGTTGATAAAATTGCAACATCTGTCTGTTTGTTTTGTAGATTTGTAGAACAGAAACAAGAAGCAGTATGGTTACGAGTAAGAATGATGAGTGAAATGCACAGAGTTCGGTTTGCAGCATGGAAACTCAAAAACGCAAGTGCCAATCCCAGCCGCGCACGGTGCGCGTTGGACGCGCGGGGAGCTTCTGGCGGACGGCGTCGCTAAGTTCGTTCTTTCGCTTGTCGTCGTGAATCGCGGTCAGTTCGCGACGAGAAAGGTTCTTCAGAAGACGATCCTAAAGGACATGTTCGGTTGGCTAAAGATGCGGAGTTGGCGCCTATGAAAAGGGATTCTGAACCGTCGAGCCACTTACGATGATGTCCGGCTTGTTCAGGGACTGCGCGATCAGAAGCTTCTCGATTGCGGGAATGTCACGCGTAGTGAGAAGCCGTCGCGTGCAGACCTGGAAGAGACGGTCCACGCTGTAGTAGTCGGCCAGGTCGAAAAGCGTCGCAAGGTCTTTGTCTGAATGATCCCATTTTCGCTATCCCCAGCGGTACGGATTACCCTGTACTGCCTGGCGGCCAGAGACCGTTTCCACGAGGAGCACGAACGCTACAAGCCTAACGTCTTGGATGGGCACTTCTTCGGCGCCTCCTTCCAGCCAGTTTGCCGAGAACATGGCACCCAGGACTGGCGATGCCTTGCGCAGAACCTGCGAAAGTTTCCACATTTGTCTTGAAGTGCTTACCTCCATACGGGAGCCTTGTATACGCTTACCTCTTTACGTGCATAGACCGGCTGTCCTTCGACGATGAACTTCGCGTCGTCTCCGGCTCTGCTTTCGCTTCCAGGATATTTGGCCACTGAGAAGTTGACTCCGAGCGTGACGCAGTGATTATCGTAGTCGAGCAGCTTCTAAATATGGCCTTTGCGGTGACAGCCCCTCTGTTCGTTAAAACATCCTAACAACATAGGTAGGTCGCGCTAACTACACACACTACACAAGGCACATGCATCGCACACATAGAACGTCATTTAATCGAGACGGTCGTACGGAATACGTCATGGATAACTGCATTTAATAAAGGGCAGCTACACTTCGCTCAGCTGAGCGTGAAGTTAGTAAGCGTACCTCCGGTGGAATCACTGCCGAACACGAGACGGCATCGCCATGTTCATTGCCTATCGGCTGCTCGTCCACGCCGTCCAGCATGATCCACTTTCCCTTGTGGTTTCGGACGAAGAAATCGGCCTTGACGAGACGGTACCACGGAGCTGCCTCAAAAGGACGGAGCTTGACCGAAGCAACGATGCCGTCGTCTTGCGGCTTAACGACGAACTGCCAGCTCGTGTCCACGAAGCGGCCCTCCACGGTCTCGGAGTTGCTCTCCGGATCGTCGAGAAACGTGTGGAGATCCGAAATTTGCACGCAATCAGACGCGCTTCCGACGAGCCTTGCTAAACCCTGAGTCATCATGAATCAATCTGGAAAGGCGAAATATACCGAAATCAAATTCCACGGTGGCAGCAGTCTTCGGGATCGACTTTCGCATCGCTTTTATCGAGCGCTGGCTGACGTAGGAATTTCCGTAGACCATCTCGGCTTCCAAAGGTTGTCTGCCCTCGTCAGGCGGCTCGAACGCAGCGCCGAACTTCGTCACGTATCCTTTAGGCGAATGCGACATTCTACAAAAGTCGAAAATGGAAATAAATCGCTAAACACTAAGACACGCTAAATTGTCAAAGAGACCAGGTGCAGTGCGCGTGGGCATAATGGAAAGCGTGGACCTGGCAAGTAGAGGGCTTCTAATTGTAATGTTCTTGCAAAATATTATCGTCACTTCACACGTGAAACGAGGCAGGATCATGGCTACGTAAAGGTTTAAAGGTAAGCCAGACAAGGCCTCCTTGGGATCTTGGTAGGCATTAGTGTACGGCACACTCTCCCGGTGCCGTTCACCGTTCCCGTTCAAAAAGAATGGCCCGTTCCCGCCCCCTTTATCGGTCCTCAAAAATTCAACAGAAAAAAGGGAAAGCCCGATTTTGTTACAAATTTCCGTCAATTCCTCCGTTTAAACCATTCCCTTTGCAATGTTTCCCAGTACTAGTACTAAAAATGGGAAGGATGAGAAGGTTTGAGCATAAAGTATCCAGTTTTTGGTTGAATGTTCATCAAGTTGGTAAATAGTTTTCTTCGCGAAAGGGTCTCCTATATGAAAATAACGGGCATTAGAACGGTGCCGTTCTGTTACTAGTAGGCGGGCAATACCTACTGGTAGGGGACCTGCGGAAAAAAAGGACACATCGAGCCGAGACCCTTTGAGGCAGAGTGTCTGTGAACAAAAGCCCATGACACATTTTGAATGCTGCAAGACAACGAGAGCGGCATTGGCACGCGGACCGCAGTTTTGCAGAATGACGCCAATCTTTTGCGATAATGCACTAGCGACGGACCTAAGCTGAACCACCAGCATCCGCCTCTCAAGGAGATTGCAAGAAAGCAAAGGGAGTAAGAATCGCGTTGACCAAGGATAAACAAGGTGGTGTCCGAACGCTGAGTCAGCACATTGCTTGCACCCTGAACTGACGGGTAATAGCTGCAACGATGTACGCGAACGGATCGGAACGCATTCCTCCGTGCACGTGTTTACGCGCCAAACCTTTTGTCCCCCCTTGGCCGTGCATAATTATCGTAAACAAAGCGGAGCTGCATCTTACGCGCAGTACCTAACCTTTCATCATCAAAGAGGGACCATGTCTGCGCGACGATAATTTTGAGCAACAAGCAAAATCCACTTGCGTGTGGCTCTGTCAACTTTAATACAAAGAGGCACCAACAAATTGAGGCGGTTATGAGCAAAATACTGACCGCTTGTGAGCGCTCCATGCGCTGTAGAAAATGCAACCACCGTTGAAGTTCATGCTTTCGAACTACTTTGACACTGAAAGGTTTGGAAGCCATTCAAGCACTGATCACGTTTATCAACTGAACTCATGTGTGTAGTACTTCAGGCGGCATGGGGCATCACTAGAGCCTAGACCGTCCTAGAACTCTGTTTGGTGAGCAGCTGCAGCACTACGTCAAAGGTTTCCAACGATGTATCGCTCAGAACATTAACTTTATTAACTTAAGATTGTGGACTTCGAAGAAATATTTGTCTTCACCTACAGACGAAAATATACAACAACTGAACGTATTTAAAGCTGCTAACAACTGAGACCAATGAAAACAATGCGAGAAAGCTTAGTGTACTAAATCGGGAATGGGCGCAAAATTTGAAGCTTCCGGCGTCGTTCCAGCTCCCTTCTTCGACGACGCTCCTTCCGTTGCTGCTCGAAGACCGCGTTCTTGGCATTTTCGTATGTGCCGTTGAGAAGGTCGCGAGGAGACGCTTTCTTGCAACGAGCGGGCTAAAATCAGAAGTTGGTCCAAGGTCATGCTAGGCAAAAGGTTGATGAGATTGCGCAGTCTGAGTGAATCTTCGATGGAGCCTTAGGGAACGTCCAGAAATCATGTTAGCTAACAAGGGGGGAGGGGGGGGGTCAGCGATTTGTTAACCATTGTTAACATAGAGGGGAGGGGGGGGGGCGTCAAGGGGTGTTAACGTTAACAGTAGGCGGCGAAAAAATGCCCGCCGCAGGCGCCGACAAGCGAAATTTTCGCTTGGAATGAGCAATTTTAACACTAAAATTTCGTTGGTATCGCCTGCGGCGGGCCATTTTATGACCTTTCCCTGCTTCTGATTTTCGTTCACGCATGCCGGCAAACGCAGTCCTGAAATTCCGGAATTCACACTAGGTAAAATGGCCTAAAAATTTTTGTTAGCTAACAAGGGGGGAGGGGGGGGGGTCAAAAAAGTGCTTTGTTAGCTAACATAATTTCTGGACGTTCCCTTACTAAACTAGCAGCCCACACGGCAACCTCTTACTTATCGCTTGTACTAAGCTCGTCCCTGTTTACCCTTGATCATTCCCCTTCGTTTAGAGCAAAGCGTTTTTGCTAAACCCCAAAAGGAACTTTTCGCCAACTGACGCCTGCAGAAAGACACCCGTGCCGTGAAAACAGCCCTGCCCATATTCTGACCCATGTTTCACGGCACGACTTTGTGGTTCACCCCGGAATTTGTGCCGTTTTCCGTGCCGTGCCGGACCGTTTTCTTGCCGTATTAGTGCAACGGCTCAGCAGTTCTTGAAACACGGACCGGCCGCAATTTTTTCAACATGGTCCTGCTCATGGCATTGGAGGAGGCCCGACTATCTCTAGCAATGAGCTCATGCCCAGTCAGTGCACTCCACTGATAACACCCATTCCATGTCAGAGATGACGCATTAGCTTACTTTTGGCTTGCCGTTCACGTCGGGAGCAGCGTCGCGGAAGCATTGCAAGTGCGATTCGCAGGCACATGAGTGTTCGCAGATCTCGCCTTCTTTCAGAGCGTACCGCACGCACGCCGCCGATGCATTCCCGCTGGTTTTGTGGCAACAGAGGCCTAGAACAAGGGTATGAGCTTGAGCTGAGAGTAGTCGAGCTTACCCGGACGACACTCCTTGTGGCTAGAACATGTGCCTCCGTGCTCACCGTTCTTCGACTTGTTCCGGGCCTGGTGAAAGACGTCCAGCTAAAAGAAACCCACATCAGCCAGCTCTAGAGAGTGACCTCGCTTGAATAGAATCTAATGGCTAAAACTTTGTTGCAACTATCCTCCGACAGTACCTACTGGACGTTCCGGTTCACGCTTCATTGCCACATGCGTAAAAGATACAAACCAAACACCGAATTTCGCTTCAAACGTTAAAAAGACTGGCACGTTACTCCACATAGGGTAAGTATTTTTCGGACCTTGCGCATTGTCAGCCAAGCTCGTTGGATACCACGAATGAATGTGACGTTCACGGGGTCTATCAGAAAACAACTTCGAACGCTTACCCGTCTGCTCGTTGAGCTGAGTTGCGCCAACGGCGTCATCGTGGTCCGTACGTAGTCCGCCAGCGTGGTCTTCTTCGGCTTCTTCGTTCTCACCACCATTTTCCGGTTAGGCCGTTTGGTCACCGTCGTCTCCGCGCTGACAATCTGCGTCGGCACCACTACACGATGATCGTACTGGCGATGCTTGCCGCGCTTGTGCAGCTGGGCCGCCTTTAGTGTCTGCTTCTGCAGCTTGATCTGCTTCTCGAGCTTGTGCAGACGCTTCAGAATGGTACGGACTCGGTGGCGCATCTTCTTCTGCCATCGAGTGAAGCGCTCGTCGGTGCTGTTCCAGTCGGAGTCGGCGGTTAGAGGGTCGTCTAGATGCAGAACTTAAGCCAATGAAGTGTTGTGAACGTTTACCTCTTTGTCCGCCTTGACGTTGTCGCTTCAGCTGTGCAGCGAGTAGTCGAGCTTCCGCTCGTAGCTCTTTGAGGCGCTGCATCTTTGCTTGCGTTGAGAGGTTCATCGATTTGATCTGAAAGTTGGAAGTGTTCAGGTTCAAGAAACTATCATTCGAAGTCAAACTAACAGCCGAAAGCTAAATTGGACAGTATGTGCTACAACAAGTGTGAACAAGAGAAACGTTTTTTCCGTGTAGTTTCCCCGATCTTAACCACGTCCCAAAGCCTTTTATTAGCACGTTCAAGGAAATCAGTAGAGTGAAGCAAACTCTGCCAACAATTTGAGATGCGTAACTGACTTCTCTTGTGGGCGCATCGTGCACTTATTTACCAGCCACAGCCCTTGTTCCACTATTCCGCGTCGCAAAAACGGTGAAACTACCGTAAATAAGGAACACGTGGAGGACTGATTGAAACCTGCACTTGTTCTTGCTGGCGCTATCTCTGCTCCGCCGCGTACGCTACTCCTTCTCGAACGCTTTTCAAATAAGCTAATAAAGGGGGAAATGGACCTACCCCAACTTTACTAGTACTAACGGCGCCAAATGTTGCAGTTACTTACCCGTTCTCGAATCGCTTCGACGGAGTCATTCTTCTTCACCTTTCCTTCCGCGCGCGATGGAGGCCTGTCCACCGTGGGCCTTCTGGTCGGTAGCACGGTGGAAAATGCGGAACTAGGCGTAGTTTCCGCATCGCTCAGTAAAGACAGAAATATGACGGATACGCAGCAGACCAGTAGGCGACCGTCGACTGATGACATTACTGGCCGATTTGAGACGCAACTATTCGCATCCGGTGACTTATTCGCGGCGCATTGCCCTTCTGAAATCCAAAACGTAAGGTAAGCCGGATTGAATTACGTGGACAAGCCGAGCGGATGACACGACAGAGTGTGTAATGAGGGTGGGTCAGCATCGGACGAGGTTGGAAGAGATTGTGCAAAGGGAAAATGCTGAGGAGTTTTATTTGGGTCGCATTCGCAAATAATGCTCGTAGGGGAAGAATACGCGTATTCCGAGGCCAGCACAAACGTTATTTTTACAATAAATCCCGCAACGCGCAAAAACTATCTGTATCTGTCAACTGGACTTTAAATCAGCAGTTACCACTCCGGAAATTCCGACTTAGAGGAAGTAACGGAGGGACTTGAAAGCGAGCACGTTCATTAATTATCGACACGAATGATTATGCAATTATCATGGGAATCCCGGCGGCTTCTTTTGAGTCTACCAACCGGCGCGCAGTCAAGAGAACGCTTAGACTAACGAGTAAACCAAGAGCTCAAAAGTGAAGCCACCGCCGTTGCGTTGAGGGGTTATGGAGCGCCCTATGCATAGAGCTCAAATACGTAGTCAAAACAAAATGTTCGTTAGCTGCGCTGCGCTGCACAACACTAAAGACGAAAACTAACCAAACGAGAATCGCCGAATTTCCTATGAGAAAAAGAACTTGAGGGACAGATGCAACCATGTGCGATTAAAGGTATTTAGCGGCATTGAGTTTGCAGTGCGTTTGCCTCTGGTGAAGCACACGGCAAATGGCAAATAGCGCAAGCAAATGAAGCATCATACGTGTGTTAATCAAAAACGCGCGGGAAAATGCTCTCACTTGGCTGACTGCGTGCAAAGAAGAGTACGCCACGACGAAGGGAGGCCACAGTGGAGAAATAGGTACTCGTAATTGCCCTGAAAAGCGAAGTGCAAGCGCAGCCGGCACGTGCGCGAGGAGACTTTATTTTCTCGAGGGCATCATGACTTTGTTTTACTGAAAGCAGGACGCAATGCGATGGTAACCCGAGTTTTCGGTCCCGGAGTTTTCGGTCCCGGAGTTTTCGGTCCTCCTTTTTCGGTCCCGGAGTTTTCGGTCCCCGGTTAAAATCTTAAAAAGAGTTTTCGGTCCCGGAATTTTCGGTCCCGGAGTTTTCGGTCCCACACCAATTTTGCGCCAAAATGAACTAAATCGCGCTATTTGCATGCGCCCGCCACTTTTTTTCGCTTATGCAAGCGTTTAAACCGTGCGTTTAACCAACGATTCCTCCGCAGCAAGATGAAGCTCAGCCAGTTTCTCCTTCTCCTTCGCTTTCGCAAGGAGGAGGAGAAGGTTCGGCTGCTCACTGAGAGGTATGCTGGTGCAACGTATTCATTAAAACCGATTCCATTTCCCTTTGTCTTGCTTTGTCCTGCCATTTTTGCCATTTATCCATGTTTGCCCATTGTCCCTGTTGCTCCAGGAACATGCGGTTCTACTTACTTGCTTTGGTGCACATCCCTTGCTCGTTACTTTGCTTGCTGGCACGCTAACTAAGTAAGGATGGCTTAAATGGTCTAAAGGTTAATTTTGGCGGAAAATTTTTCTGGGACCGAAAACTCTTTTTGAGATTTTAACCGGGGACCGAAAACTCCGGGACCAAAAAAGGAGGACCAAAAACTCCGGGACCGAAAACTCCGGGACCGAAAACTCGAGGAGCCAATGCGATCAGCAGTGGAAAGATAAATGTCGCAAAACAAGCCACTGAGGTTCATCGATACCTTTCTTATTTCTCAGCACTTATGAGCGGAGCATTGCGGATTGTTCTTCTTTTTCCTGCGATGTATGCTCGCAGGATACACATGGGATGGTTTGCATTCCGCTGCTAAGGTACCGTTTCCGCCAGAAAGCAAGCAGCTGGACAGCGTACTTCAAAGTACACCAGCAGAATAGTCATTAACTAGTAGGCTAGTTCTTAAATTCTCAATGTGTGCAATCATTCTCTTGGATGCGTTGAGGCCGCAGTTCAGTCCCTCTGACCCTCATTATTTAGACGAGCCGCATTCTTTTTTCACGTCGTTTGGTACATGACACTCTATCTGCAAGCCGTCTTTACAAGCCACTAGCCAGTCGGTTTGAGCTTCCGGTAATTCAGTTCACACTATTCGCGGGCGCCTCTTTCGGCGCGCAGGCGTCGGTGACTACAAGCATCACGGCTCCGTTGTGCTCATCGTCGCCGCTAAGGGATCGCTTATCGAGATTATTAATGCGCTCCATGTGGCGGAGGCGCGAAATTCCGCTCAGGCAGCAGCACAACGTGATCGTTAACTACACTGTATTCATAGGACAGGGCCAACATGTCATAGGGCCATAGGAGAGTGCAGCTTTGTGAGGTCGCTCGACTACACATTGCTGACAATGGTTGAGAACGCAACGAAAGTGAACTAGCCTTTATGCTAAGTTTTCGGAACTCGGGCGACGTGCGTGTATGAAGAGGCCGATGACACTTCGGTTGCGCCCTCAGCAGTAAAGCGTATGATGTAGCGTCACGTACTTCAGTGAGTCTCAGAACTAATGCGATACTCCTGGGACGCAGACACCCATTCCAAGAATACCACAAGAGAAGGTAAAATTCTTTAAAGAGCTGTGCTCAAAACAAAAAATCGCCCACGTACGCCTAGCGGGATTGGTGCAAGTGGAATATATTGCAGAAAACGTCGTCAACCCCTATTTTCATTTTACACTTAAGAAGGCCAACATAACTGTGGCAAATAACCGCTGAATGTTGCACGCTAAGCAGTTTGGTTTGCCATTTCGGCGGGTCGTTATTGGGCTAGGATGATAGGTTCTGGGCGAATGCCTTTCTGTCTTGCCCACAATAAACGCGACAATACGAACGTGCTAATCCACGCACGCTGCCCTAAGATGAACAAGTGACCAAGCGCGTGGCCGTGAAAGCGGATGAGAAGAATGTAACATATGTTCAAGTGCAAGCGCGCGTGGCGTGATTACCGAACGTTAAGTGGCCGCCGATGTGCGTATGCAGGTGCGCGACTGGTGGGATAATAGCATATGGAGCGAGCGGGCCGGAAGCGTGTTGTCTTTGTGCGTCGCACATTCGATGTGTCATATCATATTTCACGCTTTGATGCCTGCACGACATTACGCGCACCGGAGACGACTACATTTGCACAACAGCTGCGGCAAATGACCGCCGGCCGGTGGTCAGTAATGGGGCAAATGTGTCCACTGCAGCAGAATGGCTTATGATCTCGTGGCCGGATGTGGTTACGCGATGAGCTGGTAAACTTTGCGAATACACTCGCTGCCGAAATCGGAGCTCCTATCCTTGTCAGGGTTTACTAGAAAATATGCCAACAAGCAATTTCCATGATTTCAAACGACGTGAGCAAGCAGGTGAAAGCCATCCTGACATCGTATGGGAGGTTAAGCTTAAAGCTACAGCAATGTTGTACCGGTGGCAGAGAAAAGTATTGGTTTTAATCCACTTCGAGCAGCATAGAAAATTGACATGTACTGATTTCTGATAATGCAGGCGTAAGAACCGTCATTAGGCGATCACTCAGAAGTCAGCAGACGAGGTTAGATCAAAAGCAGGCCACGGAAAGCGCGCAATCATAGGGATCAGGCACATTTCATAAAATCCTGTTAAGGACTGGCTATTATTGAGACTACTGCAGGCTGTTGGCCTGAGCAACGGACCGACAGGTCCATTGCGTAACCGAACACGAACATAAATCTAAGTAGCCAGTGATTTTCATCCGCGCAGTGTGAGAACGGCTCGCGATGTGACCACACAAAGAGCCGTTATTCCAATTCCAGCTTCTGTGCGGCACTCGACGGCGTTGATTAAAGTCTTCTGCATGGAAAAATACGACGATTTGAAGGCATATGCATTAAGACAAGCCCAGGCAGAAGTGAGGAAGCTTTTTCTAGGCTCGTCGTCCTGTACCATCTCAACAATCAGTCGCACTTCGAAGGCAATTGCTTGTCAAGCGCTTTGAACAGAACTTAACTACGAAAACAACTCGAGTAAAAACTGAGCATTACACGGGACTGCTTCGTACAAGAAAGGTGCAAGACGTTGAAGGAAATTCAGCTCAAGCATAAGCTAACCAGCTTATTCACCTAATTGCATAACCCAGAAGCGGCACAGGTATGTGCGCGTGTGGGGCAGGTGCCGCTGGAAGTACGAAGCCAATTAGTGCACGATACGTGCTTGCGTAGGCTTCAGGCCGCTTCGTCCACTCACTTGAAAGAACGCTACAAATTTAAGCGGACTAAAAAGAACACATGCGGGTTCCCAATTAAGGATCCCAATGGGCTTAATATTAGCAGGCTACGCAAAGAGTACTTAATTAAGGAACATGGACAGGACTACAAGACACACGGTAAATGGACGAAGGACGGCATGCGCATGACAAGGCAGCAAGTTCGAGCTAGATTACGACACTGAGATACCGTGTTAATCTTGACAGTTGAACACAGTTAGGAGCACCGCTAGGGCGTTGGAACGCCAAGATACGTTTGGGAGAAAATTAGGTAGCCTAAAATCTACTTGCTGCTCAACCTGGCAAAAGACGCGCAAAAAAGTCATCACAAACACTGCCAAGTGCAAACAAGCCGTCTGCTGGCTTCGTTAGCGAAGGGAGGGGTCATGAATGGCGCTCGCTGCGGGTAACGTCTGCGCGGGGAGACGCAACAACACGCGCCTTGTTTGCACTCCACGCAAGGACAGTTCGCGAACGCCACGGGTCACTGCGTCGTCAATAGCTAATGCTGTTAGTTTTTGCGTGCCTCGCGGGCAACAATGCCAATGCCTGGCGGCAAAACATTCCGCCACATTTGCTACCCAGTAGTGGCTGCCACAATGAGTTGTGAGGCGGATGAACGGCGCCTGCTACTCCCGGACTGGCGGGACCCATATGGCGTCCACCACCGCTACGCGGGCGAGTACTCATTCACGACGATGAAAAACGAATGCGTTTTGAATCGATCCCCGTGGGGCCTACGAGGATTAGTAGTCTTCCGGTTGCGCCAACTTCTCCCGGCAGCGAGGAATAACTTCTGCGACTTCTGAGCGAAGATTAAGAACGAACGGAGATTAGTGGGATTGATGGCAGAAAGCTAATGTGAAGCACTCAAGACTGCAAATGTAAATGTCGCCTACAACAAACTATGGATATTTGGAGCGCACTCGGCGTGCTTATTCGGAATAGCCGGGTTTAGGAACGGTGCCTCCCGAGAGGCATTATTGTTGTGCTCCCTCCGAGTGGCATGTGACGAATCGGAAGCAGCCTTGCTAGCACTGACAATGTGTCGAAGAAATCTATTGTTCTTTACTAGTTCCGAATGTTACTATTGTTCTAACCAGTACACATTAACTGGCATTTTCCCCCAGGTTAGCAGCGCCTCCGACGATTAGTCGTGTGCCTTTCAGGGGTCGTCGCTGTACTCTAGTTGCACAGAATTGCGGCTAGTGATACTGGGATCCGTCACAGACAAATGCGGGGTGGTGCATTCCGCTCTACCTAAATGTCCAACACGCCCATAGGAAGCTCAACTTAACAAAAGTCCATTATTCGAGGCATGCGGGTAGCATGTTGGGTACACTCATGTCCTCTTAAAAACTGCCTGTTCGAGACGCACCAAAAATGACCCTGCCTTGCAACGGCTTCCAGTATGAGTAATATTGCTTTTTTGGCACCACCATCGAGCCATGACGTCCAGCGTGGCTTAACGCTGGTTGCGTGCCCACCAAGCAAATGAGCCATGAGTCATGGCACGAGAATTTCTATTCCCCCTGAAGACAAATGACATTCACTCACGATAAAATCTCGAACACGGATTGCAACCATCCTCTTACGAGGAAAATCGCGCCACGGATGTGCCACCGAGTCCACAGCGGTCACGCACAATGATAAATGGAGCGACGTGCATCGACGTGCATCTGCGCTTAAGCTCATTATGCAAACACACGCGGCTCCGTTAACCGCATAAAAAGACGCGTCGCACTCAATTGATTCGTTTTTGAACGTCCACTTGAAGGTCAAATTTTCGATGGAGCTCCGGCTTACCGAGAAGAACGTCCTTCAAACGGCCGACCAGCGAACTTAAAACACAGCTGTATGCAGTGGAGAATCGTTTTACTGGTTCAAAAATGGAACACCCCACAGATTGCTGCGAAAAACAACAGTAGCAAGCCGTATTAGAAGCGTCTGCTTGATTACCTGCCGATTAGCGTAGAAGCGTATGTCGATTTGGTACGAGCTGCAACATGACGCAGGGCCAAATAGAACGGTGCCGATAGACCCAGAATCAACAACGAAAGACTGAAGCCCTCGTCAAATTCAGTGCAAGTTGAACGCACAGCGTAAACAAGGTGAGCATGAGTAGTTTCTAGTCGGTTGCTTGGAGGCTACGGGAACGCGTTCATAAATACAATTTGGTGCTGGCAGCCTGCGGGAACGCGTACTGTCCACGGAGTTGTCATACAACGCTAATCCTTAGATTTAAGAAGAGATCCATCTAAAAAGGCTCGGCAAAGCTTCTTAGCGCAATAAGGACGGCTTCTTTTACCCGCAATCATAATCGTTCTCGAAGTAAATGAAGCCTACTGGCATCCATGTTGTTGCATTTCTGCCAGTCAATGATTAGGAATGTTTGCAGTTGTCATCCATGTCAGCCACATCTATCGCTGTAGCAACCTTGTCTTTTGCGCGCCACTTCGGAAACGTCGGTCTGTCATGGTTCGTCATTGAATATGGCGAAGCTTTCATCCGTTATCAGTACAAGAATACAGACGAGGTCCTTCTTCGCAACGCATTAACGGTTGCTCAATCAATACCGCTAATGTGATTAACGATTAGCTTTGCTTCCGTCGCCAACCGCCGGCAATGAGCGACGAACGTGGCAACAATGATGAGTAAGTCTGGCGTAAACTCTCGGCAACGTAGTCGCGCATCCCTTCAGGAGCGAGAAGAAAGTAGAAGTACTGGAACCCGGAGTGACGCTAGTAAAACCTCGGAGAAGGTTTAGCACGGTAAGCACATTCTTGCAGTGAACTGAATTGGCGGTGAGGAGCAACTTCCTCCGAGGAAGGCACAACTTTGCATCAAATCCTTGCTCGTAGCACAATTTCCCGCATGCGCACCGGTCCGTGCGACAAGAATTTATTTTAGTTGTGGTCCATATTGTTGCGAGTAGTGATCGCTTCGCTATTTATCGGCGCCGCTGTATTTGCCCTAGTATACTCGGTCAATGCCTGTAAGTACATTCGAAAGACGCTTAACTAGTTTGCAATGTCTCTTCTTACAGCGGGTGACAACCACCCGAAGAAGCAGAACTCGTCGAAGCAAGTCAATGTAGAGAGCTTCAATTTCTACCGGACTCAGAGTTGCATGGACGGACTACTGACGGAAGAAGTAATGACCGGACGGGCGAGCGATGGATCCCCGAAGATCGAGGTAAGTCGCTAAGTTCCCGAAAAGTAAGCCGACCAAAATATATATTTGGCCTGCCGGACCTTATATCCCCACCGCAAGCGATTTCCCAAGAAACTTGTTATTCACTGATATTGGAGACCTACCGATTAACTGAGCGCGAAGACAGTTTAAGGCCGGTTCCGCTTAAGCTCCCATGCGAATACTTCATGTATCTATCAGGAACTTGTTCTGCATGCTTAGTGTGCCTACTCCGGTATAGGTAACTGTTTATGGCTTAGGTGCGAAAGATCGGCGTCAGCTGGATCCAGGACGATGCTACTGGCAAGAGAATTGTGCACCGAGTGGGACTGACAGACGCTGACTGGCGTCACACGTATTTCGTCCACGAAAACGAGACAATCCTGGCCACGAGAGATGTATGTGCGCACTTCACGACATTCCATGTGCAAAGCTATCCTCTAGAACTGCTCGCTAGTCCGAGAGTTTGCCGGCTACTACGCTTTCCTGGACGCATTCGGGCTCATGAAGCTCCAGCGAGCCGGAAACGAACAGCTGAAGATCAACGACTCGCTGGCGGATGTGGAGCTGTACAAAGGGCTACCTCTGCTGAAAGAGAAGTCCGTCTATGGCGGCAATCAGCCGAAGCTCGCGCAGGCGTTCACTCAACCCGATCAAGGTAAGCAGATGTTAGTGTGTACAACTCAAGAGGACATTGAGTCACACCAATACTGCATGGTCGCCAGTCCAATGCCTCGCATAATCAGCGTGCTTAGTGGGACTGTCCCATAAAGGTAGCAGGATTCACGTAGCAGGACGTTGTCGGACGTTACGGTATGTGGTTGTCGGACGCCATTGGCGTAATAGCGTACAAAATGTTTTCGTAGCAGATGCACGACAACCGCTCCTAACGAGTTCCGACAAAACCCGGGTACGACTACGAACATTCTAATCGACTTTGTATCGGTGGCGTACGTTAGACGCATAGGTGCGTCGTACGACTACCACAAAGTTTTATTGTGAAACCTGCATTTTGACCCGCAAATTTAGCGTCCGAGACTGCTCGTCCAAACGTTCAGCCTCATTGTTTCAGGGCTGGTGTACGGTTGGCAGGTGTGGTTCAACCCGACGGCGCCATCGGACCTTCACTGGCTGGAATACTGGTTCCCGGACATGGAGTACTATCTGCCGGACGCGCAAGTATTCTTCGAAATGCCAGCAAAATGTCATAACTTTGTATAGTCTTTGCGATAACTGCTTGCGAGATAAATCTTGTTACAGCGTCCTTCATACGCTGGAATAGTTAGCCTCATGTGAACGTGAACTTTGTCCCTGCTTGACCTAGAAGTGCAGCTTTGCACGGCAAAGGACAGCCGACAAAAGGTCATTGTCAGGACGCATCATGCAGACATCCTTCAAGAGGAACCGTATGATTACGGCTCTCGCAGCCCCGGAACATGCTGCTTCCTGAATACGACGTAGTGATGTTCTCCAGCGGACCCGAAAAGGTTCTGTATCGAACCGTTGGGCCCATCGTCTTCCTTCCTTACGCTCCCACACCAGGTCAGCAGGAAAATACGCTGGTACCGTTCCCGACGTTTCGATGATCGCTTAATCCAGACTAGGCTGTAGCTTGAGTTAGGGGTCACTTATTTACGGGGGTCACTCTCTTTGATGTCATTAAAGGGGGTCATTGTGTTAAAAATGCTCTGTAGACTAGACAAAATTAGTCATGAGTGACCTCCATCCATACTCAAGCAGAACCCCTGACTGACCGCCGTCACTATTCTATTCACGGCTTCTGTATAGCGCGGCGGGTAGGCTCTCTCATTACACTTCCTCCGCGCTTTTTTATTCCTCTTCTCGCTTCGAATGAACGTTCGTCATTTGCGGTTCGGCTCGCGATGAAGCACACCGCTAGGATAACATCCCGCCGCTCGCAGGCTTCATCACATCCACACCCTCTTGCGAACTTTCGCGACCTAGTTCATCGCCTCGGGCCACGAAAACTAGTGCTCTGAGAATCGATCTCCTATCCGATCCGTGTCATCCATGCGCACTAAAAGAGTGTCACGTACTATGCTGTGGAACTTTCGCAACATCTTAATAAACTTCCCGAATGGCTTGCCCGTTGAGTGTCCGCCCTACATTATTCCCAACATTCCATGCTAATTGCTGGAACCCTATCACTAATCATACACGAAAAGCTAAGTAACAAGTGTTCCCAGTGGCCGCTTATTGTCGACCCACCACGCATGACCCTCTTCACGTGTGTGCTCGTTCTTTCATGCGTGCGTGAAATCGGTCAGACCACCGCCCGTTTATCGTGTCACTTTGCTGCGGAAATCGCGTTGATAAAGAAGTCATATTCGGCCAACGATTTCCGTGTTGCAGTGTAAGACTTAGTGGCTTGGCGTGCGCAGCGTGTCCAAAAGTCAGCGTGGTATTTCTTCCTAGCGTTTGTCCTCTAGCGCCTTGGTTCGGTGCCTTTTTGTTGCTTGCCTATTGCCTATTCCACCTATTAAGACTTCCCCAAATCTTCTTTCTTGTATGCCATTTGTACGTACCAGGGCTGGGCAGGGTCTCGGGTCTCGGTCTCGTTTAGTCTCGGGTCAGGGGGGGGGGGTAATCTC